>WBMV01007638.1:207143-348661 GCA_013396655.1 Campylorhamphus procurvoides | reverse complement strand
GGGGGGAACGTGGAGAAATTGCCATCGTGTGTAGTGCTGCTATCATTCAGTTATTGTTTGTCTGTTTTCTACAAGAGCATTTCAGTTTTTGAACTTCTTGTAGTTACTCCATCCAAAACACTTCTCCTACTCTGGCTACAAAAAGGAATTGGCAATAGCCTTCAGTTCCCTTACTTCAATATCTATACATTTTCTTACCTCACACTGGGAGAACATGTATGTCTTAGTTCAAAGGAGAAACTAAGATATCTATGTTGGCCAATAAATAATCCCTCTTCTTTAAATTAGAGAACAGAACTTTAATTAGAAACAATATATGTAAAGGAAAGGATAAGAGTTCTTAACCACAACAAATATATATATATATACAACAACAGTCAGCAACAAACCCCTCCACCCCCAAGTAACTAGGCAAAAGAGTCTAAAAGGTCCTCTTGGCTACTCCCCAAAAAGGGAAAGTGCAACTATATCCACGGACAGCCGGTGGCGCTATCGCGCCTGCCCGGCTGGCTGGGCTCTCTGATCTGTTGGTGCAGATGATGGCTGTGGTCTGGTCAAGAGTAGTGGCTTCCTCCTGTTGAGGTCCTGCTGCTCCTCTGGATCCAATGAGTTCCCTAAGGTCTTCTGGACCCCGTTTATGTCCCCTCAGGGAGCACCCAGTCCCTCCCCCAGGGTGGGGACTCATACAATGGGTGATTAGCTCTGTGAGTCATGGGGTATTGTTGAACTGTTGATGGCCCATTAGCAGTCACACCCCCTCAGGCTGGGTGTGAAGGTGCTAACGACTTCCTGAGCTACTGCTGCAAATTGTCCATTGTTCTTGGGGAATGAATAGAGAATGTAGAATACATAGCTTTAGTCACTCCCACACAGTGATAACTGGTCCCTCCTGCTGAACTAGGACAATGTAGTTTGAGGACACTGCTGAGGGTTAATGGAAGTGCACTGGAAACTTCTGTCCATCAACTGTTCAGCCTGAAATATTTTCAAATTGCCTGTGATTAAAGGCAAGCAAGTAAGGCTTAAATCTGAGTTTGTTGCTGTTCATTTCTAATTGTTTGCCGCACAACAGCTGGGGTGGGACCATTCCTCACTCTGGGATCAAATGGTGGCTTTTCATCTGCTTTTTTCTCGTTGTTGTTCTTGTTGAATATATGGCTTGAAAACATTATGCATTTTTTTAAGTAGCTAGCATAGGGTTACAATGCTGGATTGCAAATTCCAACAAGATGTGCTTAATAGTAAGAGAAAAGTGCTTGTGATGAATCTGAGGTTTTCTTTCTTCATGGAGATTACATTGCCATAAAGATTTTCAGTTTTTCTATTTAGCTTATTAGAACATTGTGGCCTGCAGTGAAAACTCAGGCTGAAATTGAATTTAAGGATTTAACTTTTCATTTCCAATTATTCAAACAGAGGATTTGTTCCTTAAGAAGTTTGTGATTGAGTGCCTTACTGCCCTATAGATGTATCTTGGTTTTAATAGAAATGCAGTAGAAAACTGAAATACTTAGGTGCAGAATCTTTTCTCATGCTAGAGCCTTTCTGAGAATTGACATTTAGATATGAGTCAATAAAAATGATTTTTAAGCTGAATTTAAATGTTAAATATGCATGAAAACCTGAGACCTACACAGCACCTCCTGAAAATATAACCTCTTGTATTTGTATGTGATGCAACAACTAGTGTCTGACTTTTAACTTGGGACTCATGGGTTAAGACAAGGAGTATATTCTTTATGCAAGAGGATGTGTTTGTATGAATCTCCGCTCTTTCACTTCAGTCATGCAAGGATATGCAGTAGCCCACATGCTCAACATCTACACTTTAAACACCACAAAAATGTTTATGAAGGGGCAGAAACAACAACAGGAGGAGAGAAGTGCTGCATGCTACAAAAATAGAGATGGAAGGGAAGAAGTGGTGGAAGGTGAACAGAGGCTGCATCAGACCTCGGAGTCAGAAGTTCTTTGGTTGCATTTATGACGTTCCCACATGTCAACTCCACACTGATGTAAGGTTTGGGATGTGTCAGTTTCCTCTGGTTTCCACACATCATACTCCAACAAGTCCCCAGTCACCAGGAATGGAATACCTTAAACACAGAACAATGAGGCCCCACAAGCAAGAGAAGGAACTGGACATAATATAGAATGCAGAAGTTGTAGCTACACACAAAAGAACTCTGATATGTGCTCTGGGAACAGTGGTTGTAGCTAGAAGATCACATCTGCCACCTGAGTTGTTCAGTGCAGTCTTTCCTAAATGGTTATGCTGCTCTTTCTCTTTTAATTCACAATGCTTGTGGCTTGCTCCAGAGGTCAGTGACTGATGTATGGGAATGAAGTGTTAGTGGAGGTGTCTGCTTGACTTTATTAGATAAAGATTAATGTATCCTAGGTGTACAGAGTACATTGCAGGGTTGTGTAGGGCTTTGATCCTGAGTCAGGTTTTTTGACAATCTCCTTAGACAACGATTTCTCATAGCTATTAGTATAACTTTTCTACAGTGCATATTCAGGATAATTGACAAGCTGCCTTTTGCTGATGCTGATGCTGTCACAGGACTTCTGAAGTTGAGGGTTGAACTTCTAAATGCAATCTTATATTACATGTATAATGAAGAGTATAAGACCACTGGAAAACTTTGAATGTTCCTTATGTTTGTCTTTTATGTTCTTTTCCAATACACACCCTTCAGTTTTGAGGCTCATTTAATTTCACTCCACAATAGCAACTGCATCTTTCAGAGAGTAAAATTTGCTGTTCAGTTTCAGATGGTGAGAAAAACTTGGGAAGGGAAAAAATGTTTTTCTCTGTGAGAATGATTCACTTTGATAAAAAGGTAATAACAAAAAAAAATATCAGAAAGAGATTTAGATGTGTGCCGCTTTGTGTGATTAAGCAGAGTTCAGCCAACGCTGGTTTATGTATAGCCACACTAAGACTGGGCTCTGATCTCTGACTTGCAAGAACTGGCTCTGGCAAATTTGTGTAATTGCAAGAAGGTAAAAAACCTTGAGTGATTGTCAGGAATGTCTGAAATGTGGAAAGATTGGTTTTGGGGGAGTGGGGGGAAAGGCTTTATACAAGTAGGTAAAATAACACTATCTGTCCATAGCTGTGTCAGAAAGGCTTGAGTCTCAAACAGAGAGATATTCTGAAATCACTGGCAATAAACTAATTTGCAAAAAAATTTAGCCTGCAGGTAAATTTTTAATTATTACCTATTAAATTATAATGGTTTCCTAAAACATGATGAAGAAACCACATTACCTAGATGGGTTGTTTTGAGAAACAGAAGAAAAAATGTCAAAAATAAAACCAGAAATTGTAGAAAGGATAAGAAATCTCTTTGATTAGACTATGCTGTCAATAATCTACCAGTTGCTTGCTGTTTCTGATTTCCAAGAATGCTGTTTAGCAATAATAGTAAATTTGCTACTTGGGAGTCAGTTCTTCCTAAGCTAACTAATGCAGTATAAACAAATTTCACTATTCTGTTAATAAATGTACTCTTTGCAATTTACAGTTAAATATATATTAGATGATTATATTGGCTTTAATGGAAATGGCATTTCTTGAGATTCAACTGATTTGGTCTCCAAAGCCCCAGACAATTCCCGTCATGGAGATGGGTTCTCTCTCTTTAACTTTATTTGCAGGGCTGACTGGTTGGCAAAAGATTTCATAGTTACTTGTGTTCTGGTTTGGATTTGAATTAGGATTATTACTTTTGCATCAAATAGAAATTATAGCTTCTAATCACATTATGTTCAGTGTAGTTTATCCCAAGATTATGGCTGTCAAAATAGAGATTGCAATATTAGATTTTGAAGAAGCTGTCTCTAACAGTTGTGGTATGTATTAGTAAACGATAAACAGCTCAGTTTTTTACTCCCCTGTTGAAGAAGCCTTTTCTTGCACAATTGCAAAATCTCATTAGAAGTCAGCCCTGAGCTGTGATTTTCAGATTATGTGCGTGATATTCACTGCATTTCATATCCTAATAGAATATTTGCCTTCCTGTATTAGTAATGTCACCTCACTCTTTCTGAGTTTTACCTCATTAGAAAACTCTTGCGGTTTATTGAGGTTAATTATTGCTACAAAATAATAATAAAAAAATGTTTAAACCCTAGTGAGCATCTGTTCAATGTGTGGAGCTGCTTCTGGAACTACACACCAGAGTCCCTTCATTCTGGACTCTTCCATCCATCTCTCTTTAGAAATAAGCCAGGGTCAGACCTAATGGGACTAAACCCCTAAATATCCTACTGGTAGTGGTTATATGCCTTTTGGGGCAATGTATTTTTCAGTGCAAGCAAATAAAATCAATCTTTAGTGCATAAAGTACTTCCTTTGCCTTCTCAACTGTACGGTCAGTTCAAATGAGAGTTAGCAATTTATGATCTTAATCAATATGTACCTCAGTTTCTTGGAAACAGCTTTGAGATTAAAGAGCTCCCTACATCTGTTTAAACTCTGTGGTTGTTAGCAATGTGCATAAGGTCTGCACAAAGAAGTTTTGGGAGGAGGAAGGCAAAAAAAAGAAAGGTAAAATAAACTAAATCTATAGACAAGCCCATTTGAGTTGTAGACTCAGTCTTTTACCCAGTATGTATTATTTTGAAGTACTTCCATAAAATCCACACAGTCAAAATGTCAAAGGAACCAGTGGAAGGTGAGCAGTGGTCAACACTCATGGGCTGCAGAACTCAGCAAAAAGCAGAACTGATTGTGCTCAGTTTCCCATGTTGTGTGGCTGTCAGGAAAGATAATTATCAAACCAGTTAGGGAAATATTACTGTCCTTCATTCTAGAGATGGAAGAGTTGTTTGCTTTTGATCTATGAAAGGAGATATTATGTGTGTGTGTTTGTGTGTGCGTGTGTGTGAGACAACGTTATTCAACCTTTAGGTACTTGGCTTGGATTTTGAGAAAGATGTTTGCTTTATTTAAGATTATGGGGAATTAAAAACTTAAAGAAACCTTTAAGTTTACAGAGTGGTATCATGAAGAAATATTTTTAGAGAGTTTTGCTATTTTCCAGAACTTCTGATGTATTTCCAGTATTTGGTAAGTGCCAGGGAGTTTTGAAGTAGAGAAGTAGTACCAAAAGCGTTACTGATATTCTGGTGTCTTCAGCAGTAAACCCATGACTGTGTGCATCCTCAACACTGGCATTTGGGATTCTGAAAGCTGTGCCCACGCTGTTTAATCTTTCATAATCACATATTGGGCATCTGCAGACAATTTACCATTGGCAAATAATGGTCAATAAGCAGAGGGTTTTCTGCAAAGAAACCAAAATATAATGTTCAGTATTTGCAACAGAAAGGACAAGTGAAGATAGTAGATGATTTCAGGTTCAAATACAGTAAAAGGTCGAAAGTTGTAACCAGAGCAGTGAGTAATACAAAGGTTCCAACACAGAAAAATGTTCATCCATGTCCTGAGGAGTCAGTGCAAAGTGCTTTCTGTCTCCATTTAGAAATATATCTTCAAAAGGTTGACAGAGGTATACTGGGCTCCTTTCCTCAAGGAGGTAAGAGGTCCTGTAGATGCTGTGAACTCTCTCCAGCCCTTACACTGCTGTGTAGATGGACCCAAAGAGAAAAGCACTGCTGAAAACAATAAACCTCTGATAGCCTCATTGTCATCATAGTGTTGTCACACACACTGTCACACAGTATTGGCCTGAGGGACTTCCCCTTGCAGGACACAAGCAGGAATGCCACAGATAAAACTTGGCAACTTGTCTTCATGGCACATCACCTCTTCCAGCCAAGGCAAACAGTGGTTTAGTGCTCTTAGTCTCTAATCTAACTTCTCAGAAGCATGTCACTGTGTCCTTTTCTTCTCTCAGTCATTTGTTTGCAAACAGAACAAGCCCTGGCAGTGGCCAAGTTTACAGGACTTTTTTAGCACAGGAGTTATTCTGCAAAGTTCCCCTATCCTGCGTTTTGAACAGGGATGAGTGGCTTCTGGGCATTTTTTGGTTTACCATAGGGGACTTTTTTATTATCATTTATGAACCCTGGTGTTGCACCTGTAGAGTTAAATACAAGTGCAAACCAACTGCTGTCCAGCAACCTGAAGCTGTAATATCGCTCTGGCTTTCACTGTCCAGTGTTCAAAGCTAGAGAGTCACTGTGACTTCTGAAGGACTCACAGCCAGATGTGGTGACAGTGGCACCCTCTGTGTCATTCCTCTGTTTGAAACAAGCTGTGTTGCAGCTTATTTTGGAAAGATGTGGAGTTGTTTGTCTTCAGACAAGCCTGTCAGAAAAATTCTTTGCCATGTATAAATTTATCTAATATTCAGTCTCCTCTGCTTATCATCTCTTTCTTCTTAGAATATAATTTTTAGAGGTAGTAGTCCATTAGTTGAGCATCTGCTAAGCACAGGTTCAGACCTTTATTTTTTTGCTCAGGGTGAGCATACTGAGTAATGGATCTCTATTTGATGGCTAGTGGTGGAAATACAGACTCTCACTATTCCTTGCTAATAAAAGCCAGGTGCAGTTTTATCTGGAGCTCTTCTTTGTTACCAGTTCTCTACTCAGCTGAAGAGACCCAAAGCTTCCTTTTCTGCATGGTCACAGGTGGGCTGATGCCCACATTTTAGAGTTGGGTACCCAATGGGCAGCAGAGCTGTAGTATAAAAATCACAGGTCTGCAGATGATGGCATGTACAGGCAGCTTATCTCTCAGACTGTGCATGTCAAAGCAGTTGTTATTTGGTGAGAAAAGCCATGTTTTGCACTTATCTTTTAGTCTTCCAAGAAAGCTATCTGATAACAGAGCTGAATTCAGAAGAGTCCACACTGTGCTGTTCTTAACATTCCCTTTTTACAGATCACCAGTAGAAAATAAAGAAGAAAAAAAGCTCAAAAGGCAGAAGAGATTTCACAAGCAAACACTCTTCTCAGAGCCTGGGAATTAATCAGTAAAAGAATGATTTTGTTCCAAGCATTGATAAGTTGTCATTATAATTCTAAGAGCATTTCAACAGCCTTTCACCAGTTATATCTCTGAAAGTCTTGTGACTTGTTCATTGGAAAAACTGTACCACGTGTGCAGCTGTTCTGCTTTTACAAGATAACAAGGCATCAAAAGATGCCAGGCATCATGCCAGATAACGGAGCCGTTAGAGCAGGACAACTACAGCATTTCTGCCTAAATGCCTCTGCTTGTTCTAGAAGCATCAAACACTCCCAGCAGTGAGTGGATCTGCCTCCTATGAGGGATATCTCTGCTGAAATCATGATCCCAAACAGCTGGGATATGTGACCCTGGGGTTAGAGGGAAACATTGACTGACTCTTGTGGTGAATTAGAGAATTTCTAATATGGGTGAAAAAATAGGTATTCAGGTTATTAACAATACTACTACAAACAGAAGGTGACAAGAGGGCATTTTGTACTACTTTAGTGGTATGTTAGATTTTCCATATTCCGATTTTGCTAGTTTTTAGAATAAATGCACATACCTCAGCCTGCTGCCAGCAGTGTATTTGCTACTGGCTTTTGCAGTCAACTCTCTTTATTCTGAAAATGTTTTTAATTCTTTAGTAGCTTCTCATTCCAAGTAAATATTTGGTGAGTGAAGTTACATGCCATAGTTCAATATTAGAAATAATCAGTTACATCTATTAACTCAGAGGAGGCTGAAGTAGTTTTCCCCATTTTTGGAAGCTGCAGAGAGTATTCCAAGTTCAGTTTATTTTGGGGCACTTTAAAAACCAGGTGCACCTAAACTTTTGTGACCTGGGAGAAGAAGAACTGGGCATAAAAACAATGATTTGCCTTCACAGGGGAGAGGAGAATGAGAAATGAAGCTTGTTGTCACTCAGCAGTGGTTAAAACCCTCAGAGCAACCCCTCAATGAGAGAATAAAGTTCACACCAAAGAAATGGAACTCCCTTTCCAGAGAAAGAAACTGTAACAGATCTTAAAGATCTACTTTCCTTTCTTCCTGCTTTGCATCACTTTGCTTCAGTCCCACTCTATGTTACACAGCTGCACAGAAGTACTATACTCCTCCACAAAATGAATTTATTAAGTCAGTGGTTTCATCTTACTTATCTCTGTAAAATGTGTGTACAGCTGTCCCTGTACACATTGATATATTCATAGAGTGCAAGAATAAAGTTACACATGAGAGAAAAAATTGATTTCAAGTTCAGTCGCTGGTGCTGGCACCTGGCCTCCTGCCTAGGAGAGTTTGTTGCTGTGCTTACAGGGAGTTTGTGTAGGTGATATTACAGACACGGAGTTGGGCTACTCAGATTATCTCAGTGTGAAAATTTTAAATTGGTATAACTGAGAAACATAATGCAGTAGATGATGGCTTTTGCATTTATTTTAAGGCTTTCATATTAGGTTTATGAGCTCTTCACAGAGCTGAGCAGTTTTTTAAAGATCAATTTTCTGGGTCTGCAGTTTTAAACTCTGCTTTAAATTCCACTTCTGAGTGAAATGAATTGCACGGTCCCTGCTTAGCCCAAGCAGATCAAACTTGTTGGGGCACTTAATGAATGGCCCAACTTAATAAACTCAAGATGTTGTCTTGAGTGCAGATGATAGGAGCTAACATTCTACTGAAGGCATCATCACTTCTATTTAAAAAGAGAATATTCTGTGGCCACAGCCATTCCTTAACTCACATGAGATGTGGTTTATAAGGTACATAAGCCTTCATCCACCACTTCAGGTGGCGGGGAGGAAAAATGGCCTTGCCCAGACCTTCTGGCCACCCTTCTGGAATGTGGAGCAAGGAATCCTTACTGCACCCTGGGAAGCCTGGCCTCCCAGGCCTTCTCCCAGCCTCAGCATCAGATGAGTTCATCTTCTTCCTGCCTCAGACAGACAAGGGTGTGCTATTCCCGCACCCTGGTGGTGTGAGGGGCTACAAAGACCTTGCTCCATGCCTCGGCATTCCCTGAAGGGATGAATAATAAAAAGGTTGCGTGCTGCAGTTTCTCATTCACAGAGCATGTGTTTGCCTGTCTCTTGATTATGCAGGGAGACAATATAGATCAAAGAAATCAGAATTACAACTTGCAATACTCACCCACCAACAACTCTGATGTTAATGGCACTTGTATGGAAACTGAAAGGGAATACTATACACTTTTCAGCCTCTGCCTCCCTAGAAAGTAATGTTGACTTCACTCAAAAGCATGCTAGTTGCCTTGCTTTAGAAACCAACGTGCTCCAGAGAGGACTGCAACAACATAATGGGAAAGCTAACAAGGATTGCTGTAGGTCCATTGGTTTGATGTGGATATTCCCAGCTCTGGAATATGAGGTAGCTGAAGACTCAAGTTGATTGAATATACTAATGCTGGTTTAAGTGTTAAGCTTTCCATTTCCAAAAATGCTCAGGCTTTGGGCTAGGCATGGGGTGGCTTCCCGGGAAGACTGTGCCCTCCTTGGGGTGCTTCAGAAGCAGGTCAATAGCTCACACTCCAGAGCAATGCATCTCACAAGGGTTACCCTTACCGGTTCAGAAGGTTCAGCTGGAGTAGCAACAAGATCATGGTAACTTGCTAAATTTCTTTTCTATTGAAAATTCATGGCAAACTCTCCTCCCTCACCCCCAACATCTCAACAAATGGAGAATATTGGATGGATGCTAAGGAGGGATTGGCAATAAAAAGGGTAAACATTAAACAATTGGTGCTCTTTTAAGGGGTAATAATGCATCACAACCAATCCGAAAGCTGAGTCTGTGTGTATGCAAGCATTTCAAGATGCAGCTACATTAAAAATTATGTAGAAGTATGCAAACACTACACAAATTTTAAATAACAGCCAGAGCCAGAGCCAGAACCAGATCAGCAGAATGAGAAACCACCACTGCCTATTCACAGTGGCTCTTCATCAGAACACAAAACCAACCCAAGCTTGTTTTCATGCAGCTGCCTTGTATATGAAAAATTATGAAATGACAACTGTATCTTTTAGCGTTGAGCAAATTTTATAATAGTTTTATCTTATTTCATTTGTCTTTTCTTGGAAGCAGAGGATACATATCACTGATAAAGCAATGGACTTTGGCTGAGGCAGGGATATGGTGCAGCAGCAGTAGCTGTAGCTGTTGCCAAGGTATGTCAGGATCCAATTTGGTTTAAATTCAGGCGTGGGAGGACTGAGTTGACTGTGCACAGGAGCTAACCTTTTGCACTGGAGCATAACTACATAATCAGAGGCAGGATAAGGAGCAGCTCTGTGAATAGCTGGTGGTGGGGAGAGGTAGCTTAACTGCATTGCTCATGAACATAAAGGAAGAGGTGATTTTTAATTGTGAAATTCCCATGAAAATCATGTTCTTTCTCAGCAGTGTTTCACAACATTGTATGTGCACAGGGAAGCTAATGTACAAAGGATGGATACATATTCACTATCACAGCTTGACTGTTTTTACAATATTACTTAAATGCTGGTACTTGCTGTGCTTTCTAAATGTTGATCCAATTTACGAGAGCTTTAAAGAAAGTGTGTGGGTGGCTGATCAGCATGATTCTTTTTTTGCTTCATATGAAGTGACGCTGTCATTTTCCAAATAAAAAGGAATGATCATGCATATTTATACTTTGCTGTTGGTTTTTTGAAAAAAAAAACAACAAACAAACAAAAAAGACAGATGTGTAAATTGAGGTGGCTAAACCTATAGGTTGCCTAGTATGTTCCTACATGCTGTGATTTAGTTCAAACCATCCTACACCCATGCTAAGAGAAAATCATTGATATATGTTTCTTCATTGACTTGCTAATAAACTAATATATTAATAAAGTAAAATAAACTAAGGGTTCAGATTAGTTTTGAGTAGACAGGATTCTGTACCAAAAGACATTGTAAATACTAGGATGCCCCAGTGTCTCAGTGGCTGACAATACAGGCTTCCATGCAGTCATCTATCAAACTATATACTTCAGGTTAAGCCTGTGAGTTATTCAGCCTCTTAATTAGCTAGTGCTTAAGCATCTGAATGGTCACAGGAACTTGGTTAACCTTCTTTTCCATTTTTCCTAATAGTAGTCTCGAGTTAGTTACAGTGCTGTTCAGAATCCTTTTTTCTCTCTGCACTTTGAGAGAAAGTACCTGTCCCTGAGGAACTGCTGATTTAAGGACAAAAGTTTGGAGTAGCAAGTATTGCTGCTGGGGTGACAATTGTTAGAGCCACATTTCATCAGACATGCAGCCAGTGTTCTTTACCACTGAAAGACAGATTCTTCTCGTATTAGCCTCAATTTTACTATTTCTAATCACTAATATAACTTCTCAGCTAAAGAAGCGAATTGTTCAGCCAGGACAAGGAGTGAACACTTACCCAGCCTCATACTCACTGTATTTTGAGTAGGAACTGTTTCTATATCCTTCAAGAGCTCCAACAGAGCAACACAGATAAAGGAGGTATGTTTGAAAAATGAACATTGAGAACCCAGGTTGACAGAGAAAAATGCCACAGCATTTACTGTTCCTGCCAGGCTGCTGTACTTGTGTTATAGGAAAGTGATGACAAACTTTTTGATGTTTGATGCCAAATTAATTTAAAAGACATTACAATTTAGTGTCAGCTCATCTCTGCCGCTGAAACAAGTGCCAAATTTGGGAGTGGATCACCATCACCATGATAGTGTATCTTCTGAACTAATGCTCCTCTTTTGTTGCCTGCAGTGAAAACCTCCTCAACAAAAAGGGCTCCGAGTTAAATTGAAGGTACACATTTAATTACATTTTCCATCCCATTTTTAAATAATTGGTACTGTGGGTACACCAGCTACAGAGCCTCCAAGACTGTAACTCCTTAGAGTGTAATAAATCTGAACTACCAGATATATGCTATAAAATATGATCAAAAGCAGGATGTAATGTCATATTCTTTACTAATACAGACCATCACAGAAGAGAATATAAAAGTAGGTGTAAAGAACTAATAATTTTCTCTTAAGCGTGACTTCTTTTTAATTGCAATATATATGACAACCTGTTAGTACTGCTAAGCACAGGTTGAAAATACAGAAGAGCAATTGATCAGCATGTGAAGTAAGATGGGACTTTTCAATTGCACATAGTTTACAGTAGCTCACATTACTCACAGTTGCATTTGGAGGCATTTTTTCCCAAAAAAATATGTAGTAAGATGGTAAATGCTCTTCTTGGGATCTACCAGCAAGGCCAGTTGTAATGTCTACACAGGATATGATCTGGATCTACTTGCAAAATACCAAAAGAGGGAAAAGTAGTTTTCAGGCATCACCTGACTTGTTTTCATTTCTTTGTAAGTATCTTTGCTCATAGAAGTATACACTGAAAGCTTACTGAATTTGAAAACTGCAAATATCTCATCAGTTAACTACTTGGCAGCCATGCTGGTTCTGTTTGGTTGCAGCATCCTAGTTCCTGACCATACTGTTGTCCAGGTCTGTGTGAAACCAGGAAGGTTTTGAACAAACAGCAGCAAAATAATGAGAATTTTGACTGTTTATTATAAAGCATCCTCATTTAGATTATGACAAAGGAAGCAAGAAATGAATTTATGTTGTAGTGGAGGATTTCTATCCTAAAAAAGCCTGTGCATTTCCAATGATTTATTGCCTGGTAAACCAGCAAGCAGAGAATCCCAGAGCCTGAAGTTCTGATTTTGTTCTACACAGAAAGGCTGGATGCCAGTTCACATTGTCTAATCTCCAAAATTATTCCTTATCAGGCACTAACTTTTGATGTCAGCTTGTCCTTAGGCAAAGATGTATGGCTTTAACATGTGACAAAGAGAAGAATCTTTGTCATAACTCGACCTGATGTCCAGCTTACAATAAAACACCAGCCTGCTGCTTTCCTTCCACCTCCATTTATTCTCACTTGGAGAAGTAGAGAGCAAACCCCTTTTTTTACAGGGAGAGACAAATCTGAAGAGCTTTCTGGAAAGAATTCTCCAAACTGGGCAAGTTCTCACTACAAGCACTGGAGAATTATATTTACCACACAGCTGACTTCTCCCAGGAATGGTTTTAACTTCCTGAGCCTCTGACCTTGTCGAGTTTCTACCCCATAAGGGACCTCAGGACTATGTGGTGTCTACGATGTTGATTTCATCTGTTAGTCAGGACTTGGGGTCCCACATTCTAGAAATGCAAAACGGCATTTTTATTGCTACTTCAAGCATGTTTGTGCAGCTAAGCTTTTTTTTTCCTATTGCTGCGTTTTTTAGCTTTCTGAGATTACTAAGCAAACTGCTTCTCTTTATCTGAAACAAAGCAGTGGTTTGATTGTTCAGATACGAGGAAGAAGACTAGGTGCTATGAATTGATTTTCTAAGGACCCTGTCTGCAACTGGTACTTCTTCAGCCAAGAAGCTGCTATTAATTTTGTGAAGCCGAAATAAATTCTGCTTTTAAAGGAGTTCTCTTTTCATCTCATCACTGACTAAATTGCTTTTTATAAATTTTTAGAAAATCTTCTTTGTTTAGCAGGTGCTAGATGTCCAGACTTTAACACTAATTTTTGCAGAAGACATGCTTATAGCATTGGAAGATTAAAAATCTGATTATAGAAATGGACTATTCCTAATAGTATATATGTGTAGGCAATATAGATGAATATAACAAAATTTATTTAGACTACAGCTACCTTCAGATTTCTTTGTAGAATAGACCTGGACTTATTCCATTGTTTTGATTAATACAGAATCAGAACAGTTTCCATGAACCTAAGAGTCCTAGAGATTAGGCTAAACCTGTTAATTAATATTATGAGAATGTGATTTCTCATATTATGTAATCATTATGCATAATCTCCTAGGAGCAACTCTTACAAAATCTTTTCCCATAATAGTGCAAGCACCACTGCAGCAAACGTTATTTTTAACCTCCTGCTCAAAATGATGTAAATTGTTTGGGTCGTCACAAACAAGATCTGAATAAAAGTCTGTTGAGTTTAAAAGCTTTGCAACTCATACTCTAATTGCTCCTAGAACACATTTATAAGGGAGATCTGTGGAAAGTGGTACTCAGATGGTGATACACTCCAACTCATTGTCAGTCCTAAAGCATCTGTGGATTTTACTGTTACCAGGTAGATTTGCTTTGGTTTCTTCTTAGAGAAGGATAAACATCATGGAATGGGGCTTATCTCCTCGTGCCAGAGAGGGTCAAGAAAACCCTTAAACATAAAACTCAGGACAATTCCTGCTGGCTAGTGCCCTGGTCTGTGTTCTTTGTGTTGAACTTTTTCCTGCAATAGCATCTCTTCTGAACCACAGTGTGTTAATTAGGATGAGCCATGTTGGCTCATACCTGCACTCAGTTGTCACAAAGAAGTGAAGGGATATTAACCTCTCAGATATCATCTGTTAATTGTTGATCTGCTTGAGGTTACAGCAGCATCAGTATTTCTGCCATGCTAGACCAAATTCTCTGGAGCACTGAGAGCCTTTGCTCCAGACACTGGTTTTTGTTGTGGCTTCAGTTCAGCTATCACACAACAGATTTTGAGATGCTGTCTCAAAATCCTTCTTGATTTTTCAGTGGTTTTTATATATCTGAAGTTTTTCCATTTATGTTCCTTTTTCTAGTAACTCTGAGCACTACTTGTGTTTTGGTGACATCTTCTGGATAAGGTTGCCACTGGAAGGACTAATTAATATACCTCAACTTCTAGTCTTCTTTGTGTTTGTTTCTGGTCTCTTTTGGGGAAAAAGTTTACATGTGCCTGGTTACAGTGATTAGCATCCTATTTGACACATGATTCCCCTGTGGCAGAATTTCCTACAGAAAATAAACCATGGTCAAACACCTAAGTGAGTCTCTTCATGTCTGGAATTACCATTAAGTAGCTTTAAGAAGTTCCAGTGCTAGACCTGCTCCCTCTCTTTTAGTAGAAATAGGACATCTGCCAATTTTGCATCTGGAGAAAGATCACCAGATCTCCTGAATAGTATTCTCCTTGAATAGCATTCTGCAAGGTTAAATGAGCATTCAGGCAAGAAAAACATCCCTGTCGTTGCTCACAAGTGCGGCATGAGCTTAGATTTGAATCTACAGTACATTAACCTGCTGTGCAACACACACTGCAGCTTCCTGTGGAAGGTGGATTACGGGGAAGCACTTGTGCACTTTGCACTGCAGGTAAGACTGGGAACTTGTAATGAAATACAGAGTGTAGAGCAAATCCACAATGACATCACCTGGGGGAAATGTGTCCACACCAAAGCATCTTCAGTCTTCAGTGGGAGCGAAACATAAATGTCTGCTGGCACAAGAAAGGCAATTCATTTTGATTTTTGTAAAAGGAGTTGCTGAAATCAAGTTTCCAATACTGCCTGTCAGAAAAGCTAAGGGTGGGCAGTGGTTTAATAGGGCTGTAAAGGTAGAAGTATTATCAAATTTTCAAAGATTTATAATTCTTTTCATTTGCTGCTGAAGTAGAACATGTTTGCAGACAAGGTTGAGGGGTACAGAGAGATTCAGTCTTAATAATGCCCCTCTCCATAATGATTCATTTACAATGCAAAGAGGGATGTTCCAATCTAGATCATGCTGAACAACTCTCTAAATAAAGTCATAACTGTATTTCCTTCCTACCTGTTTCACTGATTGGCACCCCTGAAGTGATGAGAGCTGCCTGCTGAGACTGGACCAAGGTTGGCATGAGGGCAGAGGATGTTCAAGCCACAAGAACCTCTGCACATTTTATACCCACTGGAGTGCTGCTGAACATCTGTCTGCCAACATCTGGAATGATGTCACAAATTTGTCAGCCCGCTGCAGCACTGAAGAAAGGAATTACTGCTCTCCTTTGAGCAGCAGCTGTTACAGGTATAATATAGATGTTACAGCTCTTTGGACACAGGGCCAAATCATTTTTTCCTGGCCATAATGAAATTTGGCAACTTCTGCCACTCTGAGGGAGAGAAAGTACACCACCTAGAAGGTTAGAAGTCCTTCTGTTAGAAGCCCTCTACCTTGATAAGCTTCTGGTCAAAGAATTTAATGATATTCTTTCAGGAAGATGGATGGCTTCTCTGAAGGTGGCTCAGCACTGCTTCCTTTCTGCTCACTTTTCTGAAGCCAGATAGTGGCATTTCAAATCTAATGATCATTTAAAATTCTAGTAGGAACCGATTTCGTATCTAATCTTAATTGACTAAAATAAAGAGGTTTGCACCACAGGTGAATTTGTCCTGATCTACTTCCTGCTTTCCAGAGGTCAAAGAAAGTCCCAGAAGTTTTGAAGTGAAACGTGAAGAATACACCATGTTTCTGATGTGAGGTGTTGTTAGTCAGAGATTGACAGCTGTCCTGTTTCTCTGGGAACATAGGTGGTCCTATCTGGTGTTGGGAACCAGCTGGCCCTGTAAGTCTCTCGTGAGAGAGAGAAAGGGAGTTTTGGCCTTGTGAGGGCCTGCTATCTTTGTAAGTTTCTCATGAGAGAGCAAAAAGGGAGTTAGCTTTGGCTGAAGCCCGTGTACTCATTAAAATAAACACCTGCAGATGCTGTGGGAACCTGGAGACAGGCTAGATGAGATCATGGACTTAGCACCTTCTGTTAATAGCCAATTAGCACTTGCTTGTATTTATTTGCACCAATGGTTTTAATGCACGTACTGTCAGAAATAGTATAAGTGTAGAAGTTTCTTTAATAAAGTTGGAGTCTTGCTTTAATCCATATTGGATTGTCTGCATTCTTCCTGGGCCCATTAACCTTCATTAATCTGGGAAGTCTACAGCAACATTTCACTGGTCTTGTCCAGTGTTTCTTCAGCACTGTCACAGTCCCACGGAGAAGCTCCCTGTCGCTGGGGCAGGTTGCTTCCAGGAGGCTGGAATTACTGTTGGTGGTTTGCTCCATCCCTGTCTTCACAAAAAGGGACTGTGGAGCATTAGGTCAAGTAGACAACCTACTTGTAGGACACATTTGAAGTGTTTTCTTTAATAGCTTGTTGGAAATTGATAGCCTATTATTGACCAATGTTGTTCCCAGCAATTTTCATTTGAAGATTTCTGCATAGTTTAACAGGGATTTTTTCCCCCTTCTTCTGATTCCATCACCAGTTTCAAAGTACCTTCCATGGACATCAAGTGATTTTGTAAATCTCAGCAGAGGTCATGCCTTTTCACCTATACCTCTAATGCTGTGTTGCATCAAACTGTTTCCCATTTGGGCAGCACTCCTCATGAAATGCCTTGAATGACAGTGAGTGCAAGTCCTCTCTTCATCTAGACAGGGGAGATGGTTTCACAGTGGTTGACACACCAGGTGTACACTAAATAACAGCCAAGGAATTCAGGAATTCAGTATTCAGGCATTCTGTCTTTCCTCTATATGGTGAATACTCATATCATAATCCTGTTGGTTTACAATCTTGTCTTTTTGGATTATTACCTCTTCACTTTAGGGGCTGTCTTGGCTAAGACTGGACAGTAATTTCCAAGGGGAGCTGAAGTCTTGTTGAGGGACTCCAAGGGCCACAGGGATATGAACCACACTGGGTTAGGGACTTTGTTGTCTGTTTTTCTATCCATATGGCTCAGTCCTTTATAATATAAGGTGAAAAAATTTGCACTGAAGAAAATTAGGAGCATTTTAAGTGCTGGTTTTGAAACAAGTAAAGAACTACTAGATATAATCATATAGATAACAAAACGATCCAAGATCCAAATGGGATGTGTTTTCTTGTATAGGTACATAACTACTATACATAACTACTGCTATATATGTGTACATATACATGCATTTACATTCCATATTTAGGCATCATATATTATACTTGTAAATGCATTACATATGCCAGGTTTTTTTATTCTTATTTGCAGTGAACTTTTTGAATTGTGATGGATAATAAGTGATTCAGACACTTCAATATTTTGGTGTCATGAATTAACAAAATAATATGCTCTTTCTCGTTCTGTTTGGACTGGAAAGTTCACTTTGAATTATTCCATGTCCCCAGTTCTCTGCTGCCCCAGATGTTATTTCAGCACTGGTGTGGTTTTTGTGAAGATCTTGCAAATGCTTGTGGTCTTAAAGGTGCTACTACAATTGTACCCCATGTAAAAGTCCATTAAATGACCAATTTGTGATATTCGCAAAGATGTACAATTTAAATAGAGTGCATCAGACAAGTCCTGTTTTTAGTAGCAATTAATTTGTCATGTTTTGATGTGACAATTTTAACATTCAGAAGCTTAAGTGCTGGTAGATTTTGAGATCTCCAGAGCCCGGGCACTTTGTGTCAAGCAAATTGTTCTCTAAGAATGGCATCATTACGTGACTAAAGGGGAAATAATTAGTTTTGCCATGATGTTTTGCTGAGATTTGGCTTTCAATTACACGGAGGCAAGCCAGCAGATTTAAAATTAATGGATTTTTGATGGCTTTTTGGACCATGGTTTTGGGATCTAGAGGGACTGAATTTAGACCTGTAAAGGTAGACTTACCAGTCCAAAGCTCCTCTCTCCACTGCTTTAAAAATGTGGATGCTGCCCTGGTAATGTGTGTAATATCCAGAAAAATTTAAGAGTTCCTGAAAGCTATGGGGAATGATGGAGAGCCTCATGCTAGGGGCATAATTCTCTCCAGGGGCCATAGATGGAGTGTGTGCCATGAAGTGACTTCATCTGAGACCGTAATTTCTCAGATGGCTTCTGCTAACTTTGTCCTAGGCATGGAAGTAGATCCAACCTGTTGCCTGATTGAAGACCTCACAACAGGCACCTCTATTTAATCTTAAACTGTCAGCAAAGTAGCTCCGTAGCAAAGAGGTAAGGGCTTGGCTTTATGCGTTTTGTTCTCTTTCCTTCTCCCTCCTATCCACAAGCATATATCAGGGCACTTGCCTGGGACTTGAGTTCTGGCTTCTTTGGAGTCAGTGGGGGTTTGACTCAGCCCAGACTCATTATACTGACTCCCTGGGTGGGTTTGCAAACCAGTGAGTAGATGACCTCAGGAAGGGCCGTGAGTGTGCTCCAGGAGAAAGGGTCTGGAAGGGAAGCTGGTGGCATCAAGGCAGTTGCCTCTCTGCCCTCAGCTGCTGCAGGTGGGCTACTGCAAACCCAGTCTCTACCTCTAGGACTATTCAACTGGTGGCTGAAAGCAGAAATGTTCATCAAGGATCTGAAGAACAAACAGATTATATTTTGCCAGTAACTTACAGGGTGAATGCTCAGGCACTTCATGTGAACTTGTTTGTACTCCTATTTGATATGACTTTTTTTTTTCTTTTAACATATTCTGCCAGGCAATATTAAAAAAAAGGTAAATTTTTTGCAAAATACTATATAAATGTCAATGCTATCTTAATACTTTCTCCGGTTATGTAGGAACTGCTCTTTGTAGTGTCAGCCAACCTTAATGTGTGAAATATTTTATGAATACCTCGAATGAAATGGGCTGAGTGTATGCCAGATTATAGACACCTTCATTGCTCTGAATTTAAATGATATATCAGGTGAAAGAAAAAGATTAAAGCTTCATGCATATTTTAAAAGAGAAATTTGGGTCATCCTGCACAAATGTTGAATTTCTTTTTTCTTTTTTTCCTTTTTTTTTTTTTTTGAGATGAAGAGAGAGAGAGACATTGAGAGAGAGCAGGGCACCGTGCTTGCCCCCCTGGGGAGGAAACCTTTCTGCCTTTCACCATCCTTCTTTATCCCCTGCCTCATCAGACGGGTCAAAAACTGAGTGAGGGAGAAGTAGTGTTTGCTATACAAATGTGTATGTGCTCTGCATGCTACTGAAAAGCTGCTTCTCTTCCTTTCTCCCCACTCCCTCCTGAACAAAACAAAAGGCAGGCTGTTGCCACAGCCAGGTATGGTGTTTTCCAGAGCACAGTGGTGGTGTGGACAGGAGTGATGAGAACTTGGGCTCTGCCCTTCAGCCCAGGGATGGGCAAGATGTCTAGAATTAGGCAGGGGGGAATAGGGCAGCATGGGGAGAAGCTGCCCAAGGAATAGCGGGATGTTCAGCTCCTGCCCTCTCCAAGGTCCCCCAAAGCCTTGGAGGACATTAAACCCTTCCAGGAACAAGCAGTGACTCCTTTCATTTGCCTCACTGCACATCTGGCTTTGAAAGAATGAGGATTAATTAAATTAAATGAGGATTTTTTTCAGTACTGATAAAAAATAGTGGTCCCTGAACATCTTTGCAAAAGAGGCTGTGGGTGGGGGATGGGATGGATGGTGGTTGGTAGAAGCTACTACATTTCCTCATGGAGAACTGAGATGTGACCATTCTCCTATATATGATAACCTATGTATTAGTAAAATGTGTCAAATTCTCGTGTTGCCCTTCTCCAGCCAAGAGAAATTCCCAGAAGGAATTGGGCAGTTTTCCTGAAGTGCTGACTTGCTGTCATCATGAAAAAGCTTCAGTTGTGTATCCCCTCTCCACCAGACACCAGCAGGAGCCTGGGAGCTGTGCAGGACACATCAGCCTGAACAGCTGCATCCCTCTGCTGTCAGGATAAACAAGTTTACAGCTGTTGTTATGGAGATAAATTAGGACCAAAGGCTGGTTTTGAAGCTTTTCCCCTTGTCTTTGCAAGAGAAACAGAACAGCTGATGGAGGAACCGGATTCCTTCCCACATTAATAATGTAGCTGGTGTGCCCATTGCCAGGGTAAATGCTCGTGATTAAATAGTGACTGGTGATTAATCACTAATAAAAAAAATGTTCACCCAAGACAAATGGTGATCCAAGCCCTCTTTCTCTTACTGTAGAGTCCAGCCATCTGACCAGTTTTGCTGAGTACTCAGAGAAGATTGCAGGGCAGAAATGAAGCTTGAAGGCTGCTGAAAGAATCTTTTCTATGATTTTCTATTATTATTCCCAAAGATGTCTCTACAGACATGTCTGTGCTGCTGACTAAGGAGACCAGAAATCCATTTCTGCTTCTGAAAGCTGTTCTGTTACTGCACCCACATTGCTTAGGGGCTGCCCCTGCTGATGGTATGAAGCCGAATTTGGGAATAAATCCACCAGCTGAGCAGAGAGACTGAGCCTTGCCCCTGTTTGAGCACACTCACTGCTACCAGCCATTTGGTAGCTGCTGAGAGCCACAACAGGTAGTCAGAGACAGAACACAGTGCATGAGTAAAGAATTTTCTTCACAGAAGCAAAGGCACCTGAAGAGTCTCTCTATGGGTTAAGGAAAGCAGTCCCAGGCTGCAATGGCCTTGGAGCTGGTGGGCAAGGGCTGGAGGCTCCTCATGCCAACCTGGACTTCCCATACAGCTTTCTAACCCAGCAAGTAGTGCAGGGGGGAATGCACTGGGCTGGGTTGTTCATATTGTCTCTGGGTTAGTTTTGTGACCATCCTGAGTGTTTCCAATTCCCTGTGTGGGGCTTGTTCAGATGAGGATGAGAACATGGTGAGAGGGCAAGAGCTTGGGCAGAACAGATCCACACTGAGAGCACAGAGGAAAGAGCAGGAGAAAGAAAACTGTGGGACAAGGAACCTCTTTGTTTGCTTTCCTGATGCTTTCAAACATGTCCTGGTGGGAAAATCACTTTTAGGAAGACTTCTTGCTGTTCACTTTGGTGCTCTGTGTAGCAATTGTTTACAAGAGGCACCACAATGTGTGGAGAAAGGTTATATTAGAAAGGGCCTTTCACATTTGGGCAAGTTTTGAAAAGTCATGGTGACAGCTGATGATCACAGTGACAGCTACTACATCCCAGCTGCAAGAGCTGTGGAGTCTCTCCTGGGACAATGTGCTCAGGTTCACTGTGTTCCTGCTCTGCAGTCCATGCTTCCTTACACACTTCACCGAGCAGTGCAATGGGGTCCTACCCCAAAGGCTCACAGCTGCCTTCAGCCAGCCCCAGATTCAAAGATTTTTCCTGCCCAGTCAGAGGAGAGCTGTGTGTTCAAAGAGGCATTGCTTGTGGGAATCCTTGCACACTCACATTCAGCCTTAGTCTGGGCATGTTCAAGCACCAGACTCATAACATCCAGGTATTTAAACTCAATGTTTTTGTTGAAGTTGGGTGTTTTGGGGTTTTCTTCCCTTTGTTTAATCTCCCTTCCTGTCTCATAGTGTGCTCATTTACAAGTGACAACTTCCTGAATGACAGGGAACATCTCAGGAAGATCCCCTTATGCTTCAAAGCCCTCCCTGAGCTGAGCCAGAGCGAGGCACCCAGGCACAAGCAATCCTGACATGCACTGAACGGGTCATCTCTGTGTTAGTGGTACTTTTGATGAAACATCTCTGGCCTTCTCCTTTTCTCCCTTTGGCAAAAGAATAGGATCTGCTTGTTAGAAATGTACTGCCTGCATTTTGAATGAAGCTGTACTGTACAGGATTTATTTGATGTGAGTGGATAGTCTTTATTCTTCAGGTGAATTCACTTTATTTCCTCTTAAATACAATACTATATTTTACTAGTTGTACTGTTGGATGGTTTCCTCCCATCTAATTTTTGTTTGTTTTGATTTAAAGAGACTGTTTGCAATACTGATTGAACGACATATATCAAGAGTTCGTAATGATCTTGTTAGTTACAGATGCTTACATACTAACAAATTAACATGAGTCTTTAAGACTTCATAGTCATTTCCCCAGTTTTTCTTTTGCACTAAATTGATAGTTTGCTTGCAGACGAAGTTTATTCTTCTTCCTGATCAGTATTCAAACCATTTTAACAAGCAATGGCAGAAGTGTGGTCTGTGGTGAGGGCAGACTCCTTGCTGGGTAGCACAGTGATAAGTGCCATCACTGAATACTGAACAAAGGCATTCAAAAATAAAAATCTCCTTTCTGAAGATGTAGTCCATCACTAGATTAGCCAATAAGCCTTTCTGCATTTGTTCTCTTGCCCCGCTATAAAGGAGAATCCATTACTTGAGTTGAGCCTATGTTCCTTTCAGCCAGAGACACTTAGATGTTTCTAAAATGGACAGTGCCACCTTTTTCCTCTGCATAAGGTAGTTGGAAAGCGTTGTGCTGTTGAATCTGCCTCAGGAGAAGGCCAGACACATTATTCATTATCTAGCAAAATGTCAAGTCATGGGAAGAGCGATTGATGGGACATGAGGAAGGTGCATGAGAGCAGAATGCACAGGGATTTAAGTCAGGTTTGGTTTCAATCCTTGCTTTCAATTTTTCTGTGCCAGCTATGGGCAGTAAGAGCTCACCCAGTCCCTTTTCACTCCCTGACTCAAACCAAATGAAGCCAAGTATCCCTTCACCTCTTCCTGTAGCTCATACAGTGGGTGCAGTGGAGGCAGTGGGTGCACTGGTGTGCTCTTTGAGTGCCTGGCAGGCACAGAGGAAGGTTGCAGGACATGAGACACATGCCCAGAGGTTTTGCTGTGCTCCTTGTATTGCAAGGGCAAGGAGTGAGTGGAGGGTTGTTAATCCTTAGGAAAAGCCTTACTAGGTACCAATGAAAATCTCTGAAATGTGGCTGAGGAATATTTTTACTGGGGCTGTTCGACTAAGATGAGTGGTGCCTGCCTGCAGCTGAGGCCAAAGCCCTGTTTCCATCCTGATCCTGCACAGTAAGGGATTACTGGCACATGGGAGTATCTGTTGCTGATCAGATCCATCAGCCATCAACTACACGGAGAGTGTAGGAAGTGTAGCCTCCTCTTGAGCACATGGTGCAATTCTTGGGGTTGTCCTATGGAGGACCAGGAACTGGACTTGATGATCCTTGTGGGTTCCTTCCAGCTCGGCATATTCTGTGAGTCTGTGATCTGCCACAGCTAAACCACACTGGACCCTAAAGTGGAGTAAGATATCCAGGTAGAAGGACCTACTGCTGGATCCAGGACCTATCCATTTAAACCAAACCTGTACATTTTGTTCTGCCCTCATCAGTATTGCAAATGTCTCTCTGCTTCACTGGGATCCTTCCTTGTACTTTATTTTTGTAATCATGATGTTTCTTCTCCTGGTTGTGTATGAGAGAGCATAATCTGTTCATTATTTGTCAAAGGATCAAACAGCTGTGCATGAGCTTTTGAAGTTGTTCATAACACCTTCTAGTTCATTTTCCATTTAACAATGCACATACACAACCTGAAACACTGTCAGACTGCTGAACCTATCAGTGGGGATTTTTCAAATAGAAGAATTAAATCACAGACTAATGCCAGTGGGCAGCAGCAGCCTGGGCTGCAGTGGTGCTCACCACCTTAGTGCCAAGTGGCACTGGGAGCTGCTGGGGGAAGGTAATGCTACCAGCATTGCAGGATGGGAAGGAAAAGCACCATGGTTCAGACAGGAAGGGGTGCTGGGAGCTGCTGCTCTCTAAATTTACTGGTGGGTAGAGAAAAAGGGAGTGCAGCAAAGGCAACCTCAGCTGCCTTCAGTGGGTGGAAGGCAAACCTCTGCAACAGCCCTAAGTGATGCTGTCCCATGACACTCCCTTCCCAAGGGATCATTTCCCAAAAAAAGCCAGATGCCCAAGTAAAACCCTTGGGTTATTCCTCTGCAGGCACATGAGACAGCAGCACTCTACCACAATGCTCAACACAGAGTGAAAATCTCCAAACCACAGCTCAGCAGACTCTAATGCAGGAGATTCAGCAAACCGAGAGATTTCAATGACTAACAGACTGATCTGGTACTTCATGAATGAAAATTTGCATTCTGTGCTAGCTCTACAGAAGGAGAGGAAAAAACATCTCAGGATTTCTGCAGGATAATATGCAAATCCAGGGAAATTATGCTGTATGCAAATGCAATTACACTTTTTGGATGAATTTGGTCCTTTGGGTACTAGTTAGGAAGCTTTTTAAAGTGTCGGGATACCCCCCTCCTCATTGTATGAGGAATGGATTTAGCTTTGTGCAGTTCAACTAATCTAAATCCTGGAAGTGGGAGAGTTTTCCTGGATTATTGCCTGTCATGGAGTGGGAGGCCATTCAAGACAGGGGATGTAGTATCCCAGTTTTGTGATCAGCTTGAAAACCACTAATTTTTTTTGCATCTAATTTCACATACACCTGCTAGTGTGTGAATTCTGATTAGTGGACATGCTGTTTAGTTCTTGTGGAAACTTTCATCCAAAGGTGTCAAGATGCTTTCCAAGGGAGCCTGTGTAATCTCCACTTGACATACACATACAGTGAGGCACTGAGATGCAGTTACTTGCTCAAAGCTGTCCAGCTCACCCCAAATAGAACAGCCAGCACCAAAGCTGTACATTTTGTGCCTATTTACCAGGACATGATGTCTCTGAAATACATTTCAGGCATGCCACAAAAGAAAGGCTGATCTTTTCTCTCTTAGTTTGTGTCAAGATGAAATAAATACTTCACTCTGTACACTGAAGCAATTCAAAGCATTCAAAAGTCAGATTTAGCATACAGAATTATGGAGCTAATAAATTTCTTTTTATTTGAAGGTCAGTTTATGAAATAGATTTTTTGTTTTAATTAAACAGAAACGATATTGTGTTCTGTATGTAAATAATAGTACCGTGGTGCTGTGATATTTTTAGAAATTCTTTCAGGACATTTGTGTGAAACCTAAAACCTAAGACAGAAAATGTCACTACTACTGCCTCAGGCTGGTCCTCCATGAAATCCCCTTTCATCCCCATTTTAATAATTTGAGACTGACTTGGCAGGTAAAAGGTTTGTTTCCAAATGCTCAGTGCAGGTCTAAGCTCTGACTTCTTGCCCTGCTCCTCTGGTGGAATGCATCTATCATGGATGAAGGCCTTTCCCTGTCTCTTTTCTCCTGCTGTGGAGAGCATACGGACCCTGCCAGCTCCTCTGTGCTCCACTGGCTCCATGTTTTGTCATCCATCCAGACCTTCTTGTCACATGGTGGGAGGAACTTCTCTCAGCCTACCGTAGGTGACCATGGAAAAATGTTAGCTTAGGCACTAACAAAATGCAAATAATGTAAGTACTGTAGGGACCCTAACCGAAAGTGGGCTCAGTGTGTGTGTGACTTCTAACCATCAAGTGATGTAACAAGGTCATCGAATCAAATGTGCTCTCCAGTCTGAAATCTGGGAGGATAGATTTCAGGAAAACACAGGCTTTATTACCTGCTGTGTCTGATTCATTATGGCTTACATGTTAACAACCAGCAGGAACCAGTTGTGACTGTGAGAATTAGAGATGCAAAGGGCTCCTTCTCTCAGAGTGGAAGAACGCCCTGACAATGAGTTCTGTAACGCAGCGCTTTATCACAAGCCCACAAGCACTCGATGGTGAGATGGCATGGCAGAGAAAACTTGATTCTCTGCTTCATTAATCACCACAGCCCAGGCTTGGGCAGAGAAGCAACACCTTATTCCTGTATATTCAACCCAGCAGGCTGGGCTGAGCACTGTGGGCATCTTGCAGTGCCAGCCAGCAGTGTTAGTGCAACTGAATTGGTGCTTAGCTATGGAAGACAACACTGGGGTTTGTTTTTCTCACTGTGATGCCTCCTATATGCTAAGCACAACTTCCATCCCTTAAAAGAAGGAAGAGAAGTTACTTGGAGAAAAACAATTTTTGCAAATCATTTTAGGAATGTCCCACAAGATGTGCCTCCTTTGAAGGTACAGAAAAGCTTTGCTCCAGCAGGTTGCAGGGAACTACAGGTTAGTCAGTCTCACCTTGGTCCCTGTGAAGGGGATGCAACAAGTTATGCTGGAATGTGATTCAGAACACATTAAAGATTAAGTGATTGGGAGTAGTCAGCATGGATTTATGCAGAGGAAACTGCTATGACTGACCTGACAGACTTCTACAACAAAATAATTTGCTCAGTGGAGAAGGGGAGAGCAATGGACATTATCACCTTGAGTTTGTAAAGGCTTTCAGCACTGTCTCCTGTAACATCCCCATGGACAAACTGGTGAATTATGGATCCTATTTCCACTGTCAGTTAATTTGTCTGTAAGCCTGTAACAGTGCAGTTGCTTTCTTAATTAGAAATGTATTTCTTCCCTGAACTAGGTGTTCTTACTTTACCTGATCAAGGTATTTGACTTACTCTTTTGCTTTGTAAAGGGATCACTTGCAGTATATATTACAAACAATCTGATTTTGTTTATGCAGGCTGGGATCAGTGATGAGCCTTGAGAAGGTCAAGGCAAAGTTTAGCCATGACTTAGGGTTATTAAAAAGAAACAAACAAAAAGATCAGTTTTGTGTTTATTCTTACATTCTCAATATGTTTTGGAGCCAGACTGCAAGCACTTAGTTTTAAGCTGTCTGGTATCCCCAGGTTTTTAACTGCTCTCTCAGCCATTTGAGGGTCATTTTTGTGCTGCCCTTCATAGCCACTGCAGCAGAACTTTAGGGAAGATCCAGGACTTTTAAAAAATGCCAGAATTTTGAGGTAAAAGTTTTCTCTTTAAATTGGTGAAAATCTAGATGTTTTCAGCTCCTCTCACCTCAGAGACACAAATGGATACCAGACAAAATGGTCTGAGATACCAAAGTCTGAGCAGATCACCACTTTTGCTTAAATGACTTGCAACACACCCCATACTGGGCCATACCCAGCAACAGCAAGACTGGTAAATTGCCCTTCCTGACCAGCTTTGACTGTACACACAATTTGGGTTGGGTCAGTGCACATACCCACCTGAGCAGTGGCAAACCCAGGCTGTCACTGGCCATGAGCAGGATATACTCACTCACTGGCTCTCCATGGTGATAATTAATTTTTATGAATGAGGATGAAGGAAAGGAGGATAGAAACAGAAGGATTATAATAGGCTTTTAATTAAAATGTTCGAAACACAATTTAAACTAAAAATACCCTATTACTTATCTTTGCTATTTTCATGGGCACTAAGGCAGCGGGTGATAATGTAACTAATGATCTGATTGTCACCAGCTTGTATAATGAAGTGTGTCTGGGGGCTGATTGGATTATGCCATCAATCAAACCCCTTTGCCATGCTCCTTCCTTCAGCAGAGGTCCCTGCAGCGCATTGTATGCCTTTGCCAGCTCCCTCCCAGCTGTAACCTTTGTTGTCTCCCTCCAAAGTGATGAGTTCCCATAAGGGGGATAAAAGTTGGGCTGCAAACAGCTGAAGTTTGATGATCTTCTGTACATGGTTATAATACTTCAGGGGTGATTTTGCTGGGACCTGGCCATTTCGTGGCTTACACCTGCCAGTAAATCCTATTTATCAGAATGGTTAGTGATCAAAGAAAGATCCAGAAACTGGGTCCTGCCACCCCAGCTCTGACATAAAGAGGACAACAACATGTTGTCCAGATTAACATGAGGGTGAGCGCCATCAAAATGCCATGGCATACCTGAGATTCCAAAGGAGAAAGCTCCGTTTGAAAATCCCATGGGAGATTTCAAGGGGCTCAACTGAATGCAGACTTGGGTGGTTGTACTCAAGATGTGACAGGCACTACAGCACCTGAATGGGGCTTTCCAGGACCCCAGTGAGCTGTGTCATACTTGCAAGCCTGTCTCACAGCTAGGATTTGTTTGCAGCAGAACAGAGGGTCTTCACCAGCCCATCCTGCCCTGATGCATGACTGCCCCAAAGCCCTGGAATTGCCCCAGGGACCAGCATTACTTTCAGGCCACCTTAAAACACCAGGTTCAAAGTCACCAACACAAGATCAAGCTTCTTGAACAGCTCAAGTGTTGTGCATTGGGGGAAGGCAGACCATCTCCAAGTCTGTCATCAATTACTCCAATCAGAGCTCCCTCCCTCCCTGTTGCTGGATCGCCCCCAATTAACTCACAATAAATTAGGCATCATCTCATTAAACCATTATGAGATCAAAAATGAGGTTAGAAAATGCATTGGTCCATTAAATCCTGTTGTCCAAACTGTCTGTAGAAAGACATGCTGGCTGGCTATTATGAGCTGCTATGTCTAAGCACACAGCCATGTGTTTCCTCTCTGTCCCCCTCCCAGCCAATGTATGTATGTTTAGGAATATAGAAACAAACTTTAAAAAAAGGCTGAAAGGCATTTCAGAGTCCTGCAAAATAATTTGATACATTAATGACAGTGGCTATAATTACAGAGAGTGTAATTAGTTCTTGCTCCAATTACTGCATTAGCTGCAAAATCTCAGCAACACTGGTTTCTCTAATAGGCCTGCTCTACATCACAGGCATCATCAATACCAGCCATCAAAAAAAGAATGGCAATTAATATGTCATCAAACAATTAATAGAAAAAGAGAAAAAAAGAGTTTTAGCCCAGATGCAGTGATTAAAGACACTTCCTCCCCAAAATTAAATCATTGCAATTGATAAGTAAAAGGAACTGTTGTCTCAGAAATCAGTCTGTCAGACACAGACATTTTGAAATATTTTCATCTGCTGGCTCAGAATGACAGTCCTGGGAACAAGGTAAAAGGCCAATTTGGCTTCACACTCTGTTCTTCTGTGTGCTAACTGAGGAGGGTAGAGTTCACTGTGATCAAAGCACCAGGCTATGGCACTAGTGCTACAGCTAGCTGAAATCCTTAATGAGATGCATCTCGCTGGTGCCAGCCAGGGCAAGTTGGCTTCTTGAGAACCCAGGAAAATCCAGCTTCTTGACTGGGTCCACACTGAAGCGCTGTGACCAGCTTTGGGGCTGGGAGCTGGCTTCTGACCCGCACACGAGGTAGAGCTCAGCCCTGGGAGCAGGGGTGGTGGGGAACTGACCCAGCACTGGGCCAGAGTACAGATGGGCTCTCACCCCAACACAGGCTGACAGTAGTGGGGCTCTGAAATGCCTTCATTTGACACCTGGGGCCACCTCAAAGCTCAACACAACCCCTTTGGTCTGGGAGGGGGTTTTGGTGAGAGTCAGGGATATCCTGTATTCCCATGTTTTAATGTAGGGGAGACAAGCCCATTTGATGCTAAATTCTATTCAGTTCCTGCTCAAGGAGGGGTTTTCAGCCAGAAAACTCTCTTACAACAAATCTCAGTGTTACAATTCACTCTCTCGTCGGCAGATAGCATTTTTCTCACCCAGAACTTGACAATGGTTTCATTTCACCTTCCTCCAGGCAAACGCTTTCACAGGCACGCTTTCACAGAGCAGCAAATCAGTTTTCTGGTCTATTAATACCTACAGGTTGCATTCTTCGGGGGAGCTGCCAAACCACTCATGAGAGCACCTTGAAGCATTAGCTGAACCTATCAGGTTCCCCTCTAACTGGGCAGACTTCAGTTCTGTGACTTGAAGCATGCCTTTATCTCCATGAAATTCAGACATGTGACACCAAGAAAAGGAGAAAAGCAGCAGCTGCCCCCAAAGAGGGGGTAACTCACATGAAGTAGGAAAAGAAATATGCACATACCAAAATGTAATTATCGTTCATAGTATACACTTTCCCTTGCCACTTAGAAATTTTCCAAGCACACTGAACCCATTAATTTACAAAACAAACAACCCAGCATCGTTAGCACATCCTGCAGACTTGCTTAATTTACATAACATAAGGGATCTACTGCAGATTTAGCTGTTTTAAGCTGCACTCATTCAAAACGTTGTGGTGTTATTCGCACTATTATTGTTTATGGCTTCATTTTTATCCACATGTGGAGTTGTATTTTGTTTGTAGAATAAAAGGCAATAGAACATTTTCTACTACTACTATTGTTAGCAGTGCTTTAATCATGATACTGTGAGCAGTTCACAAAAGGTCACACTCAGAAATCTTATGGAAAGCTGGCATCTGTGCAGCCCTGTACATATATTTACACAGGGCACAGAATGTTTTTAATAGAATTCGAAGCCCATCATATAACCTTCAGACACAATTCTGGAGAAAAGTGATGGCTACCATGTATAATGCATTAGCTAGCTAAAGTGAATTTCCCAGTGCCTTTGAAAAGAAGAGGTAGTGTCAACTTTTGCGCTCTGCATGATGGAGTTTAAGGGGAGAAGAGTGGAACATACAATGCTCATCCAGCACTCGATGCTCCAAACAGGCTCTAGCAATTATCACAGGGAACTGTCAGAAAAGAAACCTTTCTTGGGCGACCTCACTTCCCTCCACACTTGTGAAGACTCCTGTTACATTGATTAAAATCCTTAACCTTTGGCTTTTCCTCCAACTAACTTGACATGGAAGTCAATGCTGCTTGATGGTGTTAGACTATACTGACCTGCAGTACTTCATGCAGCAGGAATTTCTGACTGCCCTGGCTACTACTCAGTGACCACACACCGGTTTGTGCTTTCCAGCTGAAAACTAGGAATTAAAAATGCATTTCCTTTCTGATCACCAGTTTTCCTCTTGGTACCAGACCCTTTCTGGATATCTTTCACCATCCAATCTTTGGGGCAACATGTCCCAAAGTTGAATCTTTCAGCAATTCTGATGAAACGAGCTATCATAATACTTCTGCCTACTATTTTGTGCTTAGTCTTTTAAACCTACCTGTGATCACTCCAATCAGCGTCCAAAAGTGGCAACAGGATCATCTGCCTAAACAAGGCATCAGAGAACTTAGATCTAAAATCCTTTCAACATGCTGAAATAATATTTTGGATATCAAGGCCTTGATTTTAAAAAAACCCAACCAACCAACCAAAAAAAAAACCATAAAGAGCAAAAACTAGGAAGAGAACTAGGTGAGCTGGTATTCCAGCAGAACAACAGACCACTGAAGGAAAGCTAGGGTGGATGTTGAGAAGATGTTTCATGATTCCTTTCCTGCCTCCAGCTTTGGTCACTCCTGTCACATGCCAGATATTGGAGAAATGAGAACCATGAAAAATTCACTTTTGTAACAAAATTTATTTCTGCTCTGTGGATACAAATCCCAAACATCAACAAACAAATTCCAGTGGAAAAATACCAGTCATTAACAATGAAAACTTTTATTATTATTTAATAAATAGAACTTTGGCATTCAAAATTCTAGCTGTAAACCCTACTTTAAAAAAAATTACAAAAAGAGGCAAGAACAACAAGCCTGAAGCTGAGCCAGCCAGTGGCTCCTTTACTTTTTACAATGAACACATTGTGATTAAGTCATGACAACTCTATTTACATATGAGGTATTCTGAGCGGTTCAAAAATTGAACCCAATTTACAAATCTACCAGTCTTCAGGGACTGATCCAGTACATATGTCAGCTGTGCTTTTAAAAGAGAGCTCCAGACACTCCTCCCCACTGAACTAATGATATACTGTAATTAATATACACAAACACATTATGCTTTGTGTTTCCTGCTCACGCATCATATTCAAAAAAGCTGCATACTACAACCAGCCTAACATTCCAAGTGTACACCTAGTACCTAGTTTAAGTACTTCTGTTTCTAGACATTATGCAAGAGGTCTTACTACAAAAGCTTATTAACAAAGTAATGGCAGGTGAGAAGAAAACAAGGTGCAGTCATCAGCATCCTAACAACTTATCTGAAGTTCAAGGGGAATATACACTTACTTCAGGCAAAAAAAGGCACAAAGGTATGCAGCTGTGGAATTAATATTGCTAATTAGCTACTGGAATAAATCATCCCTTTAGATAATAACCATTGATCTGATTGCAGTCTAAGAATGCAGATTAGTTCAGAAGATCTTTTTCCCACTCATGGCAGAAGTCTTTACATCAATGAGAACAATACAATTATACTTCCAACTCCACCTGCATCACAGCACTGAGAAGGACAAGGAAAACTGGAGTAAATTGTGCCCTTGTGGAGAGACTGCAGTGTGCCATTACTGCCCATACTACAGCAGCAGGCTGTGGAGAAAAGGGTTTGCTTTCTTCCTTTCTTTGTGCTCTTAGCCTGCAAGAAAGATGTCCAAAATAACATTTGAAAGAAAAGGTGGGCAGTGAGAGCAAAGGAAGGAATGAAGGAAACCTTTTGAAGTGAAAAGGATGGAATTTCAGCTCTTGTAATGACTTCATGACCACCAGCAACTTCAAATGCTGGAGCCCAAACAGATGGCTACAGCAATCTCCACAATGTCACACAACTATCACACCACAGAGCTGCACAGCAGAGCCTAGCAACCTAAACCACATGTACACAACTGAGCTGCATTACTTCTATATAGTAAATACATAGCATCATCTATAGCTTGTCTGAAGACAGTTACTTTCCACGTCTTTTTCAAAATACATTCTTAAATACAGTAGTTACTGTAAATATCTTCTAGAGAATTACATAAATTCAATCTGAAACTATACAAAATGTTACTAGTACAAATTTGCTGACACCCAGAATAGTACAGTATCCATTCATTTGCCGTTGTTTTTCAGCCCTTGGGATTGTCTATTAGCTACAGCAAAAAGTTGTCATGACTAAATCTAAGCAATTCCAATGTTAACATTCGTTAAACAACTCTGTATTAAATATGCTGAATGAGACCACACACACTACATTTTAACCAATTAAACAGTCATGCATATCTTAGACAAAGCTTATTCCACTTAGAGGCATCTGTAAACTGATGCATATATAGTAATTGCTACCACTACAACAGGCCAAATTTTAAGAAATCAAAGTAAAATACTGTATCACTGGAGATAGTCAGTCGGTAGTCTGCATCTTTGGCTCATACATCCATCATTTACCTCCCTACTTGAATTAGACTGAGGCAGATAAACCCAGACGGTTTTAAAATCAAGTGCTTTAAAGTCAACATAAATATTACAGGTTCCGTAAGAAAAATGTTACAATGCAAGATTACAGCACTGCAATCAAAATACTACAAATAAAATGGGACCTCCTTCCAGAGAAACTTTCAACTAATACTTGAAGAGCATAAAAGCTCCTGAAGTGCTCTGCAAACATAAATTACTGATCTCATCTTTCAGTACAGTATCACCCTTTTAACAGCAAGGGACAGTGAGACACACCAGTCAAGTGACAAGCTTCACAGTTCAAAGTGACTCAAAAGATCTCCTGCTCCTCTCTCTAACCGCTCTATTAAACTCTTTGTTATTTACATCCAATTTAGAAAGATGTGTTGCTTGGTAACATTTTATAGGTACAACATTGCTACCTAAGGAAACAACAATGTGTCATTTAGGTGTTTCCTCTCTCCTTAATAATTCTAATCTGCTGAATTCTGATAGGAGAGAGAGGCCACAAGCAGAAGATTACTATACTGCAGGGACAAAACCAACAAACTGCACAAAAGGAACGAGCTGAGGTTTTAGTCACAAAAGCCAATACTGTCAGAGGCACAGGAGACCATGCCAGCCCATTCGTACAAAGATCCTTGTTTGCAGTCTTGCACTAGTAAAAACGTACACCTTCAATGTGGAAGGTGTGTGTTAATGTGGAATTAATATTGCTAATGAGCTTTGGGAATAAATCATTCCTTTAGATAATAACCATTGATCTGATTGCAGTCTAAGAATGCAGATTAGTTCAGAAGATCTTTTCCCTTCTTATGACAGAACTTATCATCATCAATGAGAGGAGTACAATTATACTTCCAACTCCACCTGCATCACAGCACTGAGAAGGACAAGGAAAACTAGAGCAACCTGTGTCCTTGTGGAGGGAGTGCAGCATGTCTACAGAAAGAGAACAGAAATTTAAAATAAAATGGCCTCATTTTTTTCCTTTAAGTAGACACTAGACAATTTCACTTGAGATCTCATCTAGACACTGTTTTAGTGCTCACAGGAGCTGAAGCAGTCAGATTAATCTATCTGAAAACACCACATAGCAGTAATACAGCAACACTATTTTTCACAAATTAGTCCAAGTATAGTTTTAGGATAAACTGCCAAATAAATAAATGCATATACTTCAAAAAAATTAAACCATTAAATTATAAAACAACATTAATGGTAACTGTTTAACAATCAACAGAAAGCAAAATATCACCAAGTTAAAACTGGTAACCAGTACGCGTTGCTCTACCACTTTTTCCTATTAACACAAATATAATCAAAAAACTGAAGATACTAACACTTTTGCCATAAAAATGTTACCCCAGAACATTCTTGGTTCTAACTGCTAAGCTTTTGAGGAGATTTCTGCTGGTATTCCCACTACAGGTCAGTTGACTGACTTGCATCTTAAAGCATCTGAAACCTTCTTTTAATTCCATACATGTAACTGATGCACATATTTTTCTGAGTGGTGTGATCTGAAGGTGGTTTTGCTCTTCTCAAGTTTTTGTTGTCTTCAGTTAAATGCTATTTTCCACTATGCATAACTGTGCAGCTAACTTGCAGTAACACTCCGGGAAATGTCAAATGTCCCATGGGATTTAAACAGCACTGACAAGTGACACTCACTGAATAAGCTATGGAACATAATCTTACTTTTTTATGTAATTGCTTCCTACAAAAAGGGAGAAATCAAAAATTCCCAAACTATTTTGCAGTTCTCAGGTAACCAAGTACTTAATACTGATAACTAGAAACATTCTGGTTTGAGCCCTGATTTTTCCAAGAGTCAAACACCTTTTCTATGGCTGTGGTAAAAATTGGTTGAGGTGGTGCACCACCTCATCAGAGGCCTTCAGGAACAGAACACAGACCAGCCACATTTTAAAATGGAGAGGACCTAAGGGAAAAATAAATACAAACACCAAAACACAGTTGTTGGGTTTTGGGGGATGTTTTTGGGGTTTTTTCTTACAGCCACATACTATGCTGCAGTTTCATGCCTTACAGCTTCTCAGGGTTTGCCGCAGACTTCATATTACTGAAACTTCTTACAGCAATGTGAGAGCACTTCAAACAACCTGATACAGCCATATTTTATGGACTTCTTTGCATAAAAGAGTGAAACTTGGAGGGTTTTCTGCTACTGGACAAACAAACCATTACTAAAAACCATCTTTCTTACATTCCTATTTTTAAACAACTTGGATAGCAGCTACTTTTTGTAGTGCTCCAAGATTGTTCCAATTGCAATTTTTAGAGTGCAGTGGCACATACCTCTGGCTTCATTACACACAGCTATAGGTCCTTAGACCTTCTCCTCTAATACCAGAACACAAATAATGCCACACAAACCCTTGATGAAGGAAAGGACAGAGTAGTAGCAGCATGGCTGTTTTGAAGCTCTGATTCCAAAAACCAGGTGAAGTAATAAAATGAACCCTAATGAAGGAAACAGTGTGTCCAACTGAATCATTCTTCACAGCTTGTGCCTACATTCAGTAGTTTGGAGAAAAGACTTCTTGTAGTTTGTACCACTCTGTTCAAACGATGGCTCTCCCCTCCACACCAGACTCCCGGGACTAGTTACACACAGCCCTCACAGGTGCGTGTCCGGCACTATTTGCAGCCTTCCAATATGGCTCCTTAATAGAAATGAAAAGACCTGTGACACAGCAGGATTTAGTAAGCTGTTTGTTACTAGATGAAGTGTTGTCATTGAGTAATGCAGTTGTCCCCCATGTCCTGAGCATAACGGTCTGACATTATAGTCCTTAATTCATCAATATCCTTCCGTAACTGACAAACGTCCAAGAGCTTCTTCGAAAGAGTTTCTGTGCTGTGGTAATTCTCACTCTCTTCAGCTGAACAGCTCAGTGCTACAAAAAACAACATCCAAGGTTAAAGTTCTAGAAACAGGATTCTGAGAATACTTCAACTACTCATCCCTTTGAAATAAGGGGTAAGTCACTTTAGTTACATCAAGACAAATCACGCTTCAGTGTGATGAAAAGTTAACAAAATGTGGTACCACATGAACTTGAAGTCAATTCAGAGCCCATCAGTGCTTCTCTGAAAGGCATGCTTTTCTGTTTGCACCAAGATTTAGACTTGCTGAAGTCTGATGAATCAGAACAGCAGAGAAAAAAAAATGGTAGAATAGCTATTTTCTAGAGACTTTGGAGTTTTCCGCTCAGAAAAGAGGCTAGGAGGTGTGCAGTAGCTCTTGCTGCACCACACACTGTACTTTGCCTTCTACCTTGCTGATGGTTCAGTTCAGCAACCTATCTCATTAATTCCAATTAGCATTCAGAAAACACTTGAATATGATACATCGATTTCAAAAAATATAATTGTTTGTTAAGCTTGTTAAAACAAAAGACACAAAAACTTTGTGTGACTGGCTTTAGGGCATGCTTCTCATTAAATTTAACAGCTTAGTAAGTGCTGAAGACCAGATGCACTGTTAACAATACTAGACACGAAGTTACCAGACACCAGGCTGATTTAATACACCTGGACCCACCCATAACCAAACCAGATGTATACATGTTCAAACAAGTAAATGTATATTCCTACCACTTGATCCCACATCATGTGTCTTTTTGGGTTTTTTTAAAGCCCCATTAGCATCCATTAACCCTCATAATGACTGCAGTGTGTCTCAGAAGGGACGGATGCCTGGCCACACACCTTTCTTTTCTAGAGCAGTGAACATATCCATGAATGAGTCCACATGAAGGGCCAGCTACCTCCTTTCCTGACTCAGCAAGGACTTGTGTAGTCATATGCATTTAATGGCCTAAGCACACCAAGAGATCAGCTTTTCCAGAATGCTCCATGAGTTCATGCACCACTGCTCCAGCTGCATAGCAAGGACACCAGCTTGTCCAGCCAGCGAGTTTGAGCACCACTTAGCTAAACTGTTATTCCTTTGTGTCAAAACACTATTAAGCATTGGCATGACAACATCACTTACATCTGATTCCCAGCAGTAAGGAAAGGTTAGGCTCCTTGCCCTGAGCTCTCTGGGTAAGAATACTGCACAGTGCTTTCAAGTCAAACAAGCAATGGGACATTTCCTTGAACAACTGGTCTGCAATAGGCATCTTCTCAGATACCGGCTGCCTAGACTGCTCCACCAGCCGCATCTGCTCCTTCAGGCAGGTATTCTCTTCCATCAGTCTTTGGTTCTTTATGAAAAACAAATGAAAAAAAAGGCAAAGTTAAGTCTGCATCACACACTGTGACAGAAAGTTTTCTGTTTCAAACAACAAACAATATTAATAAAAATAATTAATTTCCACACATATAATCATTGTTTCTGTACCCCTCTGAAGAATAGCAGATAGACTGCTTTTACATTACTATTTCATGTTACCACTGCTTAGCTGTCTTCACCCTTTAAGTTCTCACTTCTTGAGGTAGGGATGGTATGTGTTATACATCTGCATGGTAGCCAGGACAGTTAAGTATATAATTAAGCTGATAAAGCTCTACCAAGGCATCATATAATCATTCTATAAGGTTCTTTCCAGGTGTTGTGGTCAGGGGTTGGGGTACTGGAGTTATTACTTACTTCAGAGAGAGTTTTATTCAACTGCTCTATATTCCTTTCTTTTTCCTCAAGCTCATTTGTCATCTTCTGAATTATTAGCTTTTCTTGTGAAAGCTTTTCTTGCATAGACTGAAGCGGATGAAAACACAGGTAACAATTTTAAATTTTAATGCTTTATATTATCACTGACAAAAAATGCATCCTCAGTAAATTCCCAGGTTTCAGTTACTTAGAGGTTTTGTACCAATTCTTCTTTTTTCATTTTCTATCATGTTTCACCTGGTAATCTTCAGCTGTACCCCAACAGCTCTCTGTACACTAACACAGCTATTCCAAGTATCAGTGAAACCTTTTAAATAAGCAGAATCTCTTTACAAATAAAAAGGCTGTATGCATGCAAAACCTTACTCCAACACAAAATGCATAAAGTCTAAAATAACTAGGCAATATTGTTTATCCTAATTTAAAAAAAAATTCATTTTAAATAAGCAGTAGATACATCACAGGAAAGCTTCATTTGTGTCATTCCCAGTTGTAACTGAAGATCTTTTTCAATCTCTACTTTAGACAAAGATTAAGGCGGGACTTGCCACAACCTTTCATAACAGAATTCACCTCACCTATATAGCTGAAAAGAAAGCCTTTGATAGCTGATACAGAGCAGCAACCTCTGTAAAATCATTCAGACACAAGAGAACAGTCTATACAATTCTACTGTACAGAAAAAAACTGTAGGCAAAAAATTATTTCTACTTCACAGTGTCATCTTTAATAGATACAATAATCACTATTTACAGTATTGCAGCTTTTCATGACTGACTTCCAGGTCAGTCAAAAGTAGCAAGAAACAAACAAAAAATTGCTGCAACATGGCATCAGCTGCTGTCAATTCCCCAATTTTCAACTACAGAAATGAGAAATCATGAGATTTTCCCAAAGTGGAGTTTTTAGAGTGGATTCAGCATGACCACAGGTGCCCTTGTTCTTAAAAGGAGTCATATTTCTTCCACTACTTGGCTTTTAAATCTGTAGATATGTCTTTCAAGGTCATCTGGCAAAAATCAGAAAGAAGAATATTCAAACCATCTTATCTGAATCCTAACAAAAAATAGCAAGTATATAAACTGATGTTTTCAAACAGAGATCTTTTCAGCTGTGATTGCCAGCTGTAAGAATCATTGGTGCTGACGAGAAGTCAGGGAATAACGAGAGACAAGGCAGGGTCAACACCGAGTGAAGTTTTTAATGGCCTGGCCACTCACAGGAATTGCTGCAGCATTTACAAAATTTCCAACACATTCAGCTCAACATCACACAAGCAGCGGGCAATAAGTACTCTCTTATACTCTGCAAATCTGGAAAACAATGGTGCTACCATTTACAGACTTAATATGCCCTAAAAAAACCCCTACACTTTATTTGCATTTAAGCAGTAAGAATCTGCAGGCAGAACCCAGAAATGACTACTTGTTTTAAAAACCATTTTCACACACCTGACCTGCTGCTCTTTTCACTCACACCATGCCCCTCACAAGGAACTGCTGAAGTAATGTGCATCCTAAAGATAAGCTCTTTGAGAAAGCACAGCTACACACGCCACTGGGAGGAAGGGCAGAAGGAAGGAGGGCCCTGCCCCACGGCAAAGGAAACACGCTGGGCCAGGACAGGGCAGGAAATAACTGCTTCAGGCATTTCCTTTGCGCGCTCGCAGATGAGCACAACCTGCAGTGATGTTGAATCATTGTCTTAGTTTTTCAGCAACTGTCTACTGAGAAAATGGCCATTATTGTGTCAGACTGAAGGTCCCTCTACCTTCATCTGTGGCAGCAGCCGAACAGAAGATACTCAGAATGCAGTAAGCAAACAGGGCAATGCAAGGGACCAAAACACCATCCCAACTTCAAAGTACCTCCTGCTTTTAATAGTCTTTGATGATGTGCAAGTTCAGGGACACCCAGAGCCCCATGTATGATCCATCCATTAGTACTACCACTTACACATTTCATGTTCATGTCAACAACAGACAAAGTTTGACTCTGCAGCCTTCCTGAGGGAGGGGTGGTGGTAGGGAAGACAGGGTGAGAAGTATTATCTTCACCAGTATATTTTCAGAACTACATCTGCATTAAATTTACATGACTCTGCTTTTATTCTTCTAGAATATTCCAAACAATGTGCACACATTCAGCTCAAGAGTTGCACCATACAACAGGAACTACTAGAAGTGGAAATCAGTGTTTATTTTTAAAAGATACACCTATCATTATTTGCTACCCTAATATTAAAGCTCAGAAAAAGCACATGCACTTAACAGCTTGGCTGAGTCTACAGTGCTAGGGTTTCCAGGTTCCTCATAGTGCTTTGAATCCTCTGTACTTCACCCTTACTATTGCCATAAGCTTTCCAAAGTTACAACTTGCTAGCAATACTCCTAGCTGGCACAATTTGGGTTTGATGTGACTGACAGGATCGAGAGATGTACATTGGGTAGCATAGGCATAAGTATAATCTAATTTACTTCTACTCTCTTTTTTTGTACCAAAAGTGTTAATTTTGTGATATCTAAATTAATCAGGTAAGTATGGATTATTTTTTTTTAAAACATCACTGTAATCCATAATTTTTTTCTTTCTGAAGGAGTACTATAATGCAGCATGGCATCTTGTCAAGACTAACCAGAATTTTAATCCCTCTCACTCAGAACAAATCAATGAAGCAAAACAATACAAGGGAGATCAAAATCATTTCACCACAATTATGAGCAAATAGAAACTAGTACTGCTTCATACACTGCTGTCTGAAACAGAATTTGCTTTCAGCTTGCAAGTTAAAAACAATGAATTGAAATACATTCTCAAGCGTAAGTTTACAATGTGGTGGAAGACAGGGAATAAAATGAGATCATTTGAGCTGAAGATAAATTGCATCTCTGTGCTGATAAGGGATTTCAATTTCTAATGAACTAATTTTCAGCGCTCCCCAGGTAATGAATATGGAAAGCCAGGGATATCAAGGATAAAAAGAATCTGCCGTAGCCTACAAGTAATTTGAGGGTTGACACCATTTTCAAGTCTTTTTTCCTGTCCTTATATAAAATATGTCAAGAGGAAAAGAGAAAGTCCTGGAGAATAGAACACCACTCTGTTCACAGACACTAACAACTACTCAGCTGGTCCCAGCTTCCTAAAGTAATCTCATGCTAAGCACACAAAACACCAAAGATCACTAGCCTCAAGATAGAGGTGATGGTGAGAAAAAGATGAGAAAGTTTAGGAAACATGAAAAGATTTAGGTTGATGATAATACTTAGAAAAAACTGCATGTATTTCAGATAAGCACAACACATACACAGAGTCTATATGTAAATAACCTTAACTACAGAAAGGGACAGAGAACTTCAGAAAGCTTATAGAGTTCAAGTTGAAGTTCTTTTTAATTATATAACACCTGAAACAACATTTGCCAACGTCACAATTTTTGCATATACAACCAGGAGAATAAGGATCTACTTCGCAACAGTTTTTCACTTTTTTGATGAGTAAATTGATAAACCACACAAATGTAACAACTACATTATGAGCTTTCAAGAGAACACAGGTCAACTACAGCTTGTAAGATTAGGTTCTTGGCAGTTCTACCTTCGATTCTTATTAGGAAGATAAAAGAATAAAAGTGAACTTTAGCAATGTTATTTTTATAAATTAAAAATGTACATAGTAAACAAAAGAATACACATTCTTCCTTACCTGTATGTCTAAAATCAGTCCAGCTATCTGATTTTGTTGATTGTCTATGACCTAGAATGTAAAATTGAGCAATTTAGAAGGCTTGAATATCTTCAGATCCTTGTCTAAAAATCATCTTACGGGTGTGTAGCCAGAGATTTTAAATAGAACCTTTGAAAACGTAAATGACAAGACAGAGTTCAACTCTGACAGAACACAAAAGTCATGCAAAATAAATGCACTGAACAGAAACAGACAGATATTGAAAAGTAATCTGAATTAGCAACAAATGTGCAATTCTTTAGTGAGATATCTACTTCTAAAGTAGAAAAGGAAAAGAGAAACTTAGTACTTAGGGCAAAAGATGCCACCAGCAGATCATTTGCAGACTAACCTTGCTGGCTTTCTCATTCTTCTCTTTGAGACATTCATTCTCACTCTGAAGCTGTTTTGTGTCCAACATAGGAAGCCGAATACCATCTTCCAGGCATTTTTCCACTTTCTGTTGTAAACTGCCATTCAACATGAAAGAAAGATTTAAGTGGGCTGATAGAAACCAGAGGGTTGTGTGTTCAAGGAAAAGATTAGGAACTTGCACCATCTTCCAACCAGAACTGTAAAACTGTTCCTAGCAGATTCCAGCCTTATGAATGAGCAAACCGACAGTGGATGAATGACGCAAAAATACTAAACTACTCAAGTTGCCATGGCAGTGGCGAGGAGAGATTAATGCAGATGAATGCAGGTTTTATGGGCCAAATTATGTGCTGCATCTCCCAAAAGGCACAGTTCCAGCAGCACTGTGTAGGGAGAGAGGGCAGAGGAGCAGAGAAAAGCTACTGTGGGAGGCAAAACCAGCTCCAGCACAGACCATAGGAATCTTCAATCCTCTCAAAAGCTTCAGGAGCTTTAAACTCAGGTTCTCTCACTGCGGCAGGTACAACTCAAAGTGGAGCCCAGAATCAGAGGTGGCACCCAGTACTGGTGGCCTGTCCTTCCTTCACCCCCTCTGTGACTCATAAGGGGGAGCACAAAGACATTCTGGCCAGCTGCTCCCACAGGAGGGCATGACCTTCAGACCCCTCTGTAGCTCAACTCAAGCCCTTAGGTAGCCCTACAGCCTCTGTCTGCCCACCTTCTCTCAGAAAGGAAATGAATTTTATTAGTGCTAATCTTGCTGTCTAATTTAGAAACCAGAGGTCACTCCAACTATTTGTAGGCTTTCAGAAAAGACAGAATGATCCCCCACTAGATTATGAGGGGGGTAGAAGAAAAAGGCCTTTCATTGGTAATATGGAAACAATGTGTCAACAATTTGGCTGGCAGGGCATCCCAGTCAGCTTGCCTTTCATCATCGAAACCCTTCAGACTCCTGAGGCATGCACCTTTACCCAACAGCGGGACAGTGAACTGCAGTAACACCCATAAACTATTAAAAGGTATTCTCCCCTGCTTCACTCTTCCTTGTTTTGTCAGAAGTGTTAAAGTAGGTCCCCTGATCTAAAATGTAACACAGTAACAAAGTCGCCATGTCTTCCCTGGAATACTCTTGGGTATCTGTGCCATTTGTTTTTTCATTTTTATGCAAGTTCAGTGACAACGGTGATTTAGCTTCAGCTAAATCTCCCTGTAAATACCCACATCCTCGGGAAAAAAGTAAGAAACAGCTACAATTTTTTGAAATCTTCAACCCTTCCCTGACATACCCATCAGTCAACATCCAGGGAGTATTTCCACAGCTCCTAACAGGACCAGCTATCAAACAGCTGTGCTGACAGCTTCTATACAATGCCCCTTTGCCACACAAGTTTATTCCAACCTCTGTCTGCCAGCAGGCTGTGAGGACATGGCAGCAGTGTCTCACATCCTTGAAGGATGATAGCAAAGAGTGTCCTAGGCAGATTCTTCCCTGTGGTATTAATTGCAACTTGCCACGAAAAATCATTAGCATTGCAACAGATTAAGATTACAAATAACATTAGGTCTTGACATCAGGTGGAAAAGTACACCCTTTCAGGGAACAGGCTAAGCAGCTGTTCATACCTCTGCACTGTTGTGACCAGCTCTTTTTCTTTCTTCTTTTGAGATGCCAGCTGTAGTTCTCTCTCTCTGCACTGAGACCGGGCTTCTCCGAGTTTCTTCTCTAACTCGGTCATAGTTTCTTGAAGTTGCCTGTTCTTCTCCTCTAGAATGTGCAGCTAACACAGGTTATATTAGTCAGACACAATGCCACACCAGGAGAAGGCCTTGCAGACACCTGCTGCAGAATCTCAGGCCCATTTTGCTCATCTGTCTATAAGAAATCCTAATACCTACAATGATTTCTAAAACATTGAAATACTTCTTAAACAGATAGGAAGAAAAAACTGTACGCTGAAACAGTAAAAGACAGCAGAAAATAGAGAGCTTACTTATATTTTTAAAATGTAAAACAAAATCCCTTTACCTTACCTGTTTAGTCTGCCCTTCTATGTCATCCAGTGTTGGTAGGTCAGCCAGGTATTTTTCTAAGGTTTCAATTCGTCTTTGTTTTTCCTTGTTCTGCTCAGACTCTTTCTGGCATTTCTTTTTCAGGCTATTAATATATCGGTCTCGAGTTTTAAGCTAGAAGAAGGAAAGAGTACGTGTTTTATTACTACAGTAAAAAATAAATCTGCTTTGGAAGCAGAGGCTGGTCACTGTTCAAGAATTGTACTCTCAGCTTTATGAAAGGTTCAGCTACTGCAGAAAAGAAAACCAAAAATTATTAATCCCAGCAGCTCCAAGTGATAAGACACATATGTGACTTCAAACCACAGTGGCTTCACCTCTGCCCAAAACAAACCACGTGACTTATAAACTGAAAACACAAACAGTTCAACAGTTAAAATACTGTTAATTTTTTCACCAATGGAGATGTTCACATGCAACGAATGATCAGGACATATTTTAGTCCACTCTCTTTCTATGGACTAGGAAAACAATTTAACACAGGACTAAGAACTTTACCTATGAAGAATTGAAAATACTCTGTTTATTTGTTGCAGTCTGACAGTCAGATCAGAGGACATGAGAACAGAATAGCTGATTTCTTAAACACAGAAGTCTCCTAGAGGCCTTCACTGCCCATCAAACTGGAAATGATTTTTTTACATTGTGTTACCTTTGTTTGCATTCCTGATACTTTGCTTTATTACCTAGGTCAAAAAAGTGGAAAGAGTTAGGGAAAAAAGTGTATTTTCCACTGTGCCTCCCTGACCTCTGTCTCCTTGAGAGCTTCTTATTCAGTGCACAGAATGGACAGGTGTTAAGGGGTGAATCAGGACTATGCAGTGAATCAGGGCCCAATCTACAGACCATCCTGCTGACAAAAGCCTTGCTGCACAGGTCCTCATCATGGCAGCACCCAGCAGTTCCTCCACAGAGAGGAACCCAAGCAGTTAAAAACCCCAGAAGGAGGAAGCAGCAGTATCCAATTTCTGCCCTTCCTGAATGAAAAGCCTACTGGGCTCATAGGAAATGGTAAGGCAGAATTTGAGATTAATTATGCAATCTCCTTTGTCTTCCCACCTAATACTTCACTGTATCATATTGCCCCTATCCCCTGAATCTGCATTACTATAAATCTAAACCCAGTAATTTAAAGACGAGAAGGTAACAGTGACAATGTAATCCTAAAACATTAGAAACTCCTTGTCAATGGCACATTCCTGCTTGCAATAAAGGAAGGCTGTCAGTACATTCAAAACTACACCTGGGAATTGCTTCAGCCTGTAAAGAAACTCCTTGTCGAAACAGTTCCAAGAACACAACCATCTTTGTCTCAGACTAAAGTCTACCCTGCACATCCTAGGAAAGCCACAAAAGAATCACTCCTGCAGAGCAGGCACATACAGGCTGGTAAGTGACTCTCAAAGCATGAGAGCCACATTTACAAATGATGCCAAAAATAAGGATTTAATTTTCATGCTCTATGTTTTTAACTAATACTTTGTTTATTGTAATAAATAATTCAAGCTAGGAATTCAAGCATTCCTAGAGCTGAGCAGCATTTTTTTGAAGTTTAACTGATACCTGCTTAAAAATGTCATCATGATTACTGTTTATGTAGTACAACTTTTTAGGATGCATTCTCTACGAGTTCAGATTTATTCATTGGCAACACCTAAAATCATTAACTTTCAATTTTTCTATCACAGATAGTTTAGCTACCTTATGAAAATGGCTCTGACACCCACATACTGAGCTGCTTTCTAGCAAACAAAACATAAGCTGCTGTAACAGCAACGAAAGGAAATGTGGAATATGAAAGACACTTACTTTCTCCTCCATCTTCTTTTTCTCCTCACTAGACTTGTTTGAAAGCTGTTTTACAATTTCACTGAGTTGTAATTCCTTATTCTCAGCTGCTGCAATCTTTCGCTCAAGCTCCTCAAGGTAGGATGCTGATCTTTCTGAAATGTGAGGTTGCAGTGGTGTGCTCTCGTACTGTGGTTGCTTACAAAAAGAAATAAAATAATCAGACAAATGAACACACACACACCACCATGCACTTGAACAGCACAGAGGAAAACAGTCCTGCTTTTTTTTTTTTTTTTTGCTGTCAGGAAGGGTGGGGTTTGATTTTTCAAACATTAAAATACAAGGCAACAGCATGTACTTCAGGAATCTGAAGTACAAAAAGCAAAGAAGCTGGACACTTTTAAATTCACAACACTTGCACAAGTACATTGCAGGGTCACTTTCCCCCTCAAATTTATGGAAGAGGCATGATTTTCCTCACAAAATAAAACCCTATAAATCCAAATAAAAAGCATTTTCAAAACAAATCACTGCCACTGAATTATCATAGCATTTTCCAGGAAGAAAACCACTATAAAGTGGCTACATATTGAAGTAAGAGATGCTTCAATCTGAAGATCCTTCTATAGCAGCACACTAGTCCTAGCAAACTAGAGCTATCACACCTGGGGTGAGAATGGTGCAGGGAATGGAAGCCTGAGACTAGAGCTACAATCAGAAGTTGGGCTTCCTATCTTCTGTTCTGTATACCAAAACTTCAAACTCCACTGCCCAGAGACAGACAAGCACAAAATGGAAGTCAGCTGCATGTGGGATGAAAAAAGGTGATGCATTCCATTAAGCTTTCAATTTCAAGCTTCTTTTAATAATGTAAATCAGTATCTTTAGAAATGCTGCCTGTGTAATTTCTTTAACTAGTGCCATTCCTTCACCAAAGCATTAAGAGATTAAAACCTTCATTAAAGGAGATTTGCTTTTATAAATCCATCTTATAGAAGGCACACAGTCAAGCAGGAATCCAAATACATTATAAACTTTCAAAATTTTTTTAAATTATGAAAGATTAATGGATCTGCTACTTTAATATGGTATACAAAGATATGTGCACTAAAATTTCAGTTTCTGCACTACTGCATCTTGTTTGTTTTTGTGTCCTCTTGCCCCCCCCAAAATCTTATTCCAGACATATTCTAAAGTATTTTGTAAAAGATCTGGGAGCACCAAAAGTCACATTCCTACATGTCCGAAAAGGTTTCTGCATACCTAACTTCACACTGAGGCTCCAGTTGCATTTCTCTGCTGTGTCACACAAGGTACATTGTCACATGATGTACAGCTGTGTTATTCCAAGGACATAATTAATGTCATGTTGAAATATACTAGCTGAGATCCTGGTGCAGTGTTTGTGACAGAAAAAGATAACACAATAAAAGAGAACAGAAGAGCTATTTCTCTGCATATCTCACTGCATTGCCTTTTAGATATGCAAAGACCTGGAGACGGAATTTGTGTACTATAAGCAGCCACAGTCCTTAAAATGATGTGCATTTTTCAGTTAACCTATGCTACCTCATACTTACACCACCTTGGCATTGGTACCAGTTATATGAAAATTAGGACCATTATAGCCAAAATACCACCACATATTCCCTTTCATACTAAGTGTTCCCTAGGAGTAATAGTCCAGTCTATTTGCCTGCTCACATTTCTTCCATCTATTCTACTGGCAAAATCTAACCATTCAAAGGGTTAGTACCTCCCTCTCTTCAGAAAACCTTTCAATAGTTGTTTTCAGATACCCCATGCTGTTAAATTCCATACTCTTACAGCATCACAATCCCTCAATCCCATCTCATTTTTATCAGACTTCAAAACAACTATGCACAAAATTTTAACATTACTTATATTTCTGCAAATGTAAGGTACACTACAACACTTAGAGGGTATTCTCTATACAATTCACTGCTATGCAATTACACGGCCATCAATAATCACAAAGGCTCTACATTTTGGCCTGCAGTAAAGTGTGAGCATGCTTTCAGGTGCCAGTTACTGGGCAATGGAAAACTTGCTGAAAGAAAAGTACCCATCCTACCTGCAGATTAGCCACGAAAGGTTCTTCGCAGTTCACAAGATGGCTCAGTCTTGCATGTTGAGCTCGTAATTCATTCTCCCTTATCTTCTGATGTAAATTGTTAATTTGCTGATTTTGCCTGTAACACACAAATTTTATTTGAAAAGGAATGGAACAGAGATTAAAAACACATTGACCTAAAGACTTATACTGAAGAATACACTAACAATGCTGTTCAGCTATCCTGAATCTATGTTAGCTGTGGGCTTTTTCCCACTGTAGCCAGACTGCAAATAGACTAATTTAGCACTAGAACTGGGATCTCATCAAGGCATGAACTTGAAAACTACAGTTACCATGTGACTTTCACTTAAGCATATCCAAAGGGTCTGTGCTCAAATCATAATAGTAAGTAAATCCTATAGAAATATAATTTGAAAGGTCTATCAATTTTGTGGGGGTCAAGGGAAGCTTCTGTTGTCATTTGCTGCTAGGGCTAGAAGTATAAGCACGGAAAAGCATACAGAAAGCAGAACAAAACCAAACAAAAACATCTTCACTTTACTTGACTTCTGCTCAGTCCCTCTCTTTGCCAGAGCTGATTTTCTATACCGGTTGAAGAGATTTACAAATCAAGGGAAGCAGAAGGAACTTAACAAGAATAGGTCATTGTGTAAGACAGTCAGCACAGCTTTCCTGCAAGGTGTTTCTCTTTGCTTTGCTTAAGACTTTCTCACTCAACTGCTTTACATAAGATGTACCCCACCACAGGGTAAAATACCACACTGTGTACTAAAGGAGAATTAACCCCTTGCACCAATTGCTTGGCCAATGTGCAGAAGAAACAGTACCACTATTATATCACTATTTAATTATATCACAAATGGTATCACTACTTAAATCATGACTGCATTTGAACCAGCATGGCTGCAAGGCAAACACAAGCCAGGTCTCTATCCCAGCCCAAGTCACAGCCCTGCAAGGCGCCCAGTACTTGGAGCAGCAGGCACCTCAACAGCTGACTCCAGAATGGAGTTGTCAGCACCCATCAGAAACACAGAGTTACCTTCTCAATAAACTTAAAACCAGCTTTGTGCTCTCCATTAATTTTCTTTTTTCTTTCTTTTTTACTTGACGATATATTTGCATGCAAGCATGAAATTATTTCTCAAAGCTTCACCTCTAAGCATGCAGTAGGACTGGCTTTTCTGGAAACAGTGATGCTGAACCCAGATGTCTAAACCCAATCTTAAGAAGAGATAAATAGCAAATACAGGTTAATTTCAAGGGAGAAGATCTGCCTGTGAACACACTAAAAGAGCAAATTCTGAGAAGTGCAGAAAAAAGATGAAAGCATCTGTGGCTTTTTTTAAAATTGTGGAGGGTTGTGTTTATAAAGAACATCTTGGAAATACTAGCATGAAATACAAAATAAGTATTATACAGTTTATAAACTAACATGAAATATCTATTAGTTGAAAAGATGCAAATAGTTGAAAATAAGATGCAAAAATCCAATTAAAAGGACTATTTTAGCTATCCTCTTCTAGCTGGTTAATACAGGCAACTATATCCCAATTATTTGGTTTATAAGAGGAATTTCATATTTGAAAAATATTGAATATATTTAGCCTTTTCTCAGCTAGATGTGTTACAGAAGACATAACATATGCCTACAGAACATATTTTTTATTTTTCCCTATTTTTAGATCTCTAAAGAACAGCAATTAATAGAAAAAAAAATATATATAAGCTGCCATTTCAAAGTACCTTAGAACAATTCATTCAACATGATTCATAAGAAGGGAGCAACTGAGTGTATTTATGCGACTCCATAGCAAGTGTTAAAATATTTTGTATTAGCACAGGTGATTTTGAGGCTTCCCTCTTCCATTCCACTATTTATATGGAACAAGCTTGTACAAATATAAACGGAGTATGCAACACTGAAAGACTTTGTACAGTTCTGGTTGGCATCCGTAACATGGCAGTACAAACAAAAAGCTTCCAATTTATTTTGGAAGAAGCAGATTTCAAGGTTAGGTAAAAAAATATGCTCTCAGTGTGTAACAGACCTTTTATAAGCACAAGAGGTTGCATACTCGTATGAGAAAATATAAAGTCTTGACGAGTTCTCTGCATGCCTGGTCACAGAGACCAAAATTATTTAGTATGAGTTATCCTAACATATGAACTGCAGCAAATTTTCACTTTTTATCACCTTATTACTAACTAGAGGGATGTACGAAAATTTCTTTTCTCCATGTGCTTTAAAATTATTTATCCGTTTGTCACTTATCTCTTGGAAGCATTATGTGATTTTATGTTTATGGCCGATTGTAACTTTCTAGTGCCTTCTTTACCAGGCAGGATCTCAACAGCCTATACTAAATGCTACAGCCTGGAGTAAATATTTGAAGATATTTCTGAACTCCATGTAGTTTGGACTACATTACCATATTTCCTTTCATAATCCTCTCCCTATCCTACCAAATCCCTGCAGGAAAAAAGGTGAGTCAAATTAATCCATGACAAGACAGAGCACAGAGTTTAACCAGCTTGCTTCTTTTCACTCTGCAAAGCATGAAACTCTCCACCATTATAAAATCTTGCCAACAAAACACACCATAGAAATGTTTTAAGGCTGTGTAGATCCCACTCAGCTTCTTTGCATAACCACCTCTCTGAAAACAACCTTAACCTCACGGCACCCAGAAACAAAAATTCTGAAAACAGCAGCAGTCACACGAAGATAAACATTGTGGAAACACATTTACTATTTACATACAATCCTCTAAGTCTTTGGAGACTCCATACCAGATGCATTTTGTCAGTGATACTCTCACATGCTAAAACAGTTTTAATACTCTGTTAGCCCACTCCTGTTACTGTTATTCTTCTGCATAACCAGACTCTGAGCTTTATTTAAAGGGAACGTAGAAAATTCAAATGCTCTCAAAAACACAGCTCACCTTTTACAGAGGGAACACTGCCCCCAGAAACCTTTCTATTACCAATCATCCCAGCATTTTAAAAACCCAAAATCAAACACAATCAGCCTTTATGATTTAAGTGCATTCAAGGTTCTGTCGAGCTCATCGACCTTTAGTGAATTCAGAAGCCATCTCAGTACAAGTGGGCACAGGCTGTGGCCTGAGCTCAGGGCATGGGGGAACCAAACAGGAGCTCACCCTTGAGACTTCTGTGCCCAGAAACCAGACTATACAAAAACCAGACCACAGTTCACACAATCAGGTTCAGTACCATGGAAACTGCTCTCTTTCCCAATTTCCCTAGTTTTTTTCCCCCATAAGTAAGTGTTACAATTCTATGTCAAATTCAAAGGAAGAATTACTGGCATATTATGTAAATATCATGGCACTTCTCACATGGTTTCACTCATCTCCTTTGTCTAAAGAGAAAAAAAACTGTCTTGCCACAACCCTTCCCCTTGCACTCAGACTAAAGCAGAAAAGGAGGCAATACCCTGATCTAAAGTAAACAACCAACCAACCAAAGGGATTCAGAAGCTTGTTTAGAAAGAAAATAATGAGGAAAAAAAGTCACAAAAGGCAGGAATATAAAACATCCTTTTGGGACGGACATTTTAGTGTTCCTTATTTAAGCTGAACTTTCAGAAGGAAATGTCATTAAAAGATGTATAAACTAACTACTCCATACAATTGATTAATACAAACATGACATTAATCACACTGTTTTCACAAACACTTCTGTCACAAATCTTTCCAGCTCTCCCTTAAGGTGTAATATTGCATCCAGGAACAGGGAGCGGCAGTGTGGAAACAAAAACACAGAAAGAGAATCTACACTCCTCTTGAGGTAGGTGAAGATCGCCCAGTACACCAAAGACTGTCACAGTTACCCACAGAAGAGTTCTGCATTAAAGACATCTTTTTGCCTTTTTCTTCAGGTAAAATGATCTTTAGGCTTTTTTCACTCAGAAACAAGCTGTTTTATTTTCAGTATTATAATTAAAATTTCACTGATATGGACTATGCCTTTTCCCTTCATTCTTTGCATTTCCAGCCATAACTCAAACAACTTGAGATCAAATTCTCCCTGCACTGTTCCCAGGTACATTCTTTCTCAGGGAGCACAAATGAGTGACAGGTTATCCAACATACATGACTCAAGTAGTGGCTGCTCGGTGGTCTCCTAAAGCTGTTCTGTCCCAGTTCCCACATGTCAGTTATCTATGTTCTAGCTAGGTTCCTTACAGAAATCCCTACTTTTTTCACAAAGTAATGACTTTGGCTTACTTTCATGTCTTGTGAAATATAAACATATTTTGTTCTCTTTTTCTGTATTACTTCAAACACTGTATTTTTGTAAACAAAATTTCAAGGCTTCAACCATGATTCACTATAGCAGATTAGTGGTACTTTGTTAGGAAGGAAAAGTTAAAAACCTGTCATGGCAGATCGTACCATTCTCTTGGCTTTCCCAGAATAACCAACCACCATCCCTCTGTGAACTGCTAAGACTAGAGACTAGGCTAACTAAGATGCTGACTCTGTGTAATTGTATTTTTGGCATCTAAGGAGAGTAGTTTTCCTTATCTGTCTTCCTGCCTGCCAGATATTTCCATTCAGGAAGTATTCAACTGGGGTTGAAGGAGATGTGGGATAAAAAACAGTCTTGTGGTCATATGAGCAATGCTGGCCCTGAGCAAAACTGTGGGGCTGGTCCCTGGAGCTGGGGATCTGGGGTGATGCTAAAGGTGAGGGACTGACTAGGGAGGTCAGGAGAGATGGAGAGGCAGGGGTCCAGGCAGTGCTGTTGCGGCTCTCCTTCCCTTCCATGGCACACCAAGACTACACACCAGCCCAGCTGCCACAGCTGGAACAGGGATGTGTCCTGTGGCCCACCCCAGCCCTGCATGGCACCCAGGGGAGTTGGTGATCTTCTGCACATCAGTGAAGGGAGAAAGGATGGACAAGTGCTGACTACAGGGATGAACATCCCCTCACTAGGACATTTGTATTTAAAGTCAGACTCAGAAAACACTTAAAAGTGAGCAGGGAAACACAAAAAAAAGGCTTCAAATGTGTGTTTCAATTATGGGTCTGTTAAATTTTCAGTCTCTTTGCCCATGGCCAGCAAGGGACTGCTGGTGGTGTGTATGCCCTGTGCCACTATTCTCTGCATGCGGGACAAGCTATGCCCTATGAAATGGCAGCCAAGCTCCCTCATCCTGAGACTCCACTTACAAAGCTGTCTGGAATTCAGAAGAAAACTACTGATGCTATTTGACGCTAACTGAATCCTTTTAAATGAGCAAAACCAAAGTTACAGCCATAAGAGAAAAGTATCAATGGGGAGAGAGCGAGATCCCTATTTTGATTTAATTGCAGTTCTGTCCTTTAGCTCAAACAGCACCCTTTGAAAATTCAAGTCAGCACAAAGGACATGGGATAGCAGAGAACACCACTCAGCTCAACATACACAAGTTGGGACTGTCTCCAGAGACCAGCATCAATAAACTGCTCCTTCATAAGTCTCAAAACTCTTAGTACAACATAACTAACATTCACATCATTTTCTCACATTCACAACAGGACAAGCATGGACACGTGCTTATACAGACACTCATATGTATTTATCTAAAAATAAACCACATTTTCTTGAACCTGGGACCAATTCATCTGTTCTCCATGTGCTCACTTTACCCTTTACTTTTACATGGAAGAGCCTTTAGAAACCCACATCTGCCAGAGAAACACCTACTCCACTCAAGTTTTAAGTTTTTTCTTAATTTTAGGGTTTTAATTAGCATAAATCTAAATCCCACACTACAAGTCAAGATACAGATCCAGTATCTTCAAACACTTCAGGGACTTTAGAACAGAGTTTACTCCACTACAGAAGGGACACTACTAACTTCATAAGAAATCAAATTACAATTAATGCTTACCATCAAAAGTCATGAATTAATGAAAAGTTGCTGCTTTAGGTGAAAACGTCTGAGCAGATTTCTTCAGAATCGGGATGCAAAGTAGAATACAATATGGATCCCCTTACATTACAGATACAATTTATTCCATACTGCTGCTGGAGGTATGCTGCTTTGTTTTGTCACTTAAGGAATTGGATACAAATTTTTATATCCCTTTGGTTTAGAGGCATGATCTCTTGGGACCACAAGTCCAAATGTGCAGACTACTGATAGGGAAAGAGATCCTTAGTAAACAACGTGAATACATTTTCCGGAATTTGGAAGATAATGCCAAAGAACTCCTACATCATCAAAGCTCATGAGAAAAGATGATCTTAAATTTCCTATGCAATAAAGTCTGCTTTTTTGGTGAAATTAAAAGCCTGCTGTTCCTGGTGAATCTTTGCACTAGTCACAGTAGAATTCCCCTTGAAGAGAAGGTGAATGACACCACCTTGGGAGTCATGACACGGTCTCTGAATTGGATGCACTGGGTTTTTCTGTGTTGTGTATCTTGTTCTGGGTTTGGGGTTTTTTTTTAATGATTTTTCTGAATTGCATAGAAGTTTGAAATGCTTTTCTGACCCACAGGAGCTAAGCTAATGCAGAAGCAAGGCAGACAAGAGCACAGTTAGCAACTCAGCTTTTTCAAATGCTTTGGGCTACTTAATCAAGGGGGGATGAGGCTTGAAGGGAACACAGACACAAACATCTGTTCAGGGAGAGGACTGCACACTCCTTCCCACAGTGGGAGGTCTTCAACTTCTGCAGTCTCTTGACAGGACTAATACAGAGCAACTCCTGCACCTCCCCTGCTGTTCTCAGCTCTGCCAAATACTAGAACTTCTAAAAATATTTAAATCCACAGAACAGAAAACAGCTTAGCACCAGTTCCACAGAAAAGTACTTGGGATTACAGCTGACCAAAATTACACAATGCTGTACTGCAAAAAACAAACACTACAGAAGCATGGTCTGTGAGAGACAAGCAGTCAGAGAGAGAGAGAGGCCTTGACTGGCCAGTTTCGACACTTCTGGGAAGATGTGCTGATTAGCTGGAGAGATCTCAAGGAATAACAAAAGCTACTTGAGGTCTAGAAAACATGACCTAGGCAGAAAGACTAAGTCATATTAGGAAAAGATTTCTAACATTTCAGCTAATTAATCATCAAAGTGCCTAACACAGAAAGGCTGTAGAACATCTGCTATTGCAGATACCAATAGCATAGATACCTAGTTGACAGCACTACTGCTTGTCCTCTCTAGGGCCTGGCATGAGGTTAAATAGGTCCTTTCTAGCCCTACATCCTCTTATTATTGCCAAGATTTAGTTTATTATATGAAAACTAATGTCAGTAAATTCCATATTCAATTTCCTTGTGAGGGGAAGAGGAGGGGCAGGCACTGACCTATTCCTTGTGGTGACCAGTGACAGAATCCAAGGAAATGGCCTGAAGTTGTGTCAAGGTAAGTTTAGAAAGAAGTTCTTTACCCAGAGAGTGGTTGGGCATTGGAACAGGATCCCCAGGGAAGTAGTCACAGTCTATCCAAGTCCAAGAAATGTTTGGATAATGCTCTCAGGCACATGGCGTGACTCTTGGAGATGGACCTGTGCAGGGCTAAGAGCTGGACTCGATGAACCTTGTGGGTCCCTTTCAACTCAGCATATCCTGTGATTCTGTAATATTACTGGCATTCACCTCTGAAAAAGTGACCTTTTAAAATAATTACTCTGCTACAAAACCTTCCGGAAAGTTTACCCTCCCAAGATACAAAAGTCTCAACCATAAGTTAGTTGGGTGTTTGGTGGTATCAGAAAAAGATAAAGGCATCTTTCAAGGTATTATAGCAAGCAAAGAGTAGTTTACAGCAAAGCACTCTGAGGAGGTTCCTCACAGCCCCACTCCCTGCACAGGACTTCTTGCTATACATGCATGCAGTCACCACCTGGGTGGTGTAAAGCTTCAAAGTTTCCTCATAAATGACATCAAATTACCACTCAGGTGCATATGCTAATGCTGCAGATCCTAACAAGCTAGTCCAAATTACAAGAATTAAATCTTTACAGTAGCATTAAAATGAGCACTACCAGAGCACATACAGTTTGATGTACGGTACTGAAATCAGGACAATTTGATAACAAGGCAAAGAATATCTAATTCTCTTGTCACAGTGAAAACATCCAATCCTAATCCTGCTATGGATTAGGAGTTAGCAATTTAGCAACTGTTTTAAGAATATAAACGTTGTTATGCCCTGAGGAATAACAGTTATACACTAAAATTGTGTTTCCCGACCTCCCTTTCCTTAAAAAGCTGTTCAAATGCCCTTATGCTGCCTAGAAGCCAACACTGCATGCACAGTGTTATTCTCAGCATCTTATGTCATATGTTGAGATATTTGGCATTTACTCACGTACTCCCCGTGTGCAGCCCCTGCCACACAACCACTGCCAGGATCACACTAGAGACACCTACAGTGTCAGCACAGTCTCAAGAGGCATTCACCATTGTACCAAACACCGCAATTTCACTGTTGTTCTGTACTGAACAAAGGAGCAACATAAAGAATTAAAATGTGATGCTGTAATTTTCTAAACCAATACAAACAATGTTGGCTCCCTCTGGTGCTAAACATAATGTAGTGTTACATACTAAACCGCCAGAAAAGTAAGGCAATGATATAATCCAATTATTTTGTACAGTAGGTGACAGACATTCTAGTAATAAGTGTTACAGCAGCAGATTTCCTCTTACAGACAAAATCCTTAAATCCTTATTCAGGGCCTGTATCAACAGTTCTTACACGGAGAAAACATGACACACACCTTTAAGAAAAGCCAAGAGATCCCAGGGACACACACACACACACAGACACACAGAGCAGACGCACTTCCTTACACCATGTTTTCACTAAAAGTACTGTCTTGTACTGTCTGTCCACTTGTTTCTTTAAGAGCGGACTTAAAAACCATTTCAGGTTTTTATTCACTGAATTAGCAGTAACTTCTAGAGTAGTTTTAAACAGCAAACCCAAACCACTTTTAAACCCCCTCATTTATGGTACCATGTACTACTTAAACAAATGCCTTTACTATGCTAAGACTACACAAATTAAATGAATTTTAATTTACCTATTAATAAATCTGCTGATCAACACAGTGTACAGAATAAAAACTGAGCCACTTGTTCTATTCAAAGGCACAAGTGGTTGTTTGGGTTTTTAAAAATTCTACTTCCTGAATTTATAGTGACACACCAAAGTATACAAATATGCACAAATACACTGTAAGCATTATTCTTTAAATCATGTTTATAACTATTTGAAACTTACTTATAACTGTTCTGAACTGTTAGATTTCCAATGCAAAACAATGAAGCTTAATAATCTAATCCAGAACGGATGGAATTTTTTTGCCTTTTTATCTTTGTGTGGAAGGAAGGGAAGCAGGCAGCATGTTTCGTTTTTCTTTCGTGCCCTTCCTCCCTTTTTAAGCACGATAAAGGTAGAACAGCTTAAGGATACTACCCTGTACAGAGAATCCATTTCCTACTAATCAACAGGCTCAAGCACCTCCACGCAGAACAAGGTATGTGATGTTAATCTCCTCCACCTCCTAGATAAGTAGGACACCAACAGAAGAGAGTTTAACCTTAAAAAAAATGGTTAATGATCCTGTAGGTGAAAGGGAGGCCGGTGACAAGGACAAGAGAAGAGGTTTCCTGGTGTTGTCTTTTCATCCAGCTGTTCCTTGGCCCTGCCAGCAGCAAACAGCTCAGTCTGGAGCCCTACACCAGCTGCTGTCCCACTCCTCTGGTTAACCATCTCTCCCAAGCTTCTATTCCCCCAGAATTAAACAAGTCTTGCTGGCATCTTCCAGCTACTAGTTTGTAAATGTAGCATGAGACATGACTTAGGGAGACTATACCTTTTAAAACTCCATGAGAATCACAGGTACAAAAAGCCTTCTCAGCAAACAGCTACCATCTAACCTCAGTCAACAAATAAATTCCTCCTCCATTTCCTCAAAGCATAAATTCTGTAGTTTAACGACCCTCCTCTTCAATTAACTATACTTTAGCAAACCTATTTTTATTTTAAGTCACTATTCCCAAATAAAGTCTGAAAAGAAGTTTAAAGGAAACTCAGGAAGACCAGGAGCTGGAAGACTAGGTTTACACCCAAACATCACCTTGCTGTCAGTGCAAGGCTTTGTGTCTCCACATGTTAAATGCAGATAATACCAAATTTTCATTTAGTGCCTTGAAGAAAGGTAGTATTCACACTTAAGTTTTATTAATACCTCATCTGACAAGAAATATAACACTAGTACTTTTTTAATTGAGTTCTATTTCAAGGCTTTTGCGCACCAGCTATGCACCATTATCTTAATGAGTTAAGCTAAAAGTATTTTATCTGTCATAGAAAACACTACCTCTTCTTAAAAAAGAAAACTAAAACCTATTGTAAAAAATTTGTAAATATGCAACATCAATTTGTACTAATCTTAAGTAATACAAGCTATCCATTTTATATGTTTTTATTTCATTTTAACATAACTTTTAGGGTATTTTGTCCAAATGGAGGCTCAATATTCAAAACCAAGCCTGTTCCGTGATGTATTGTTATAACACATTATTAAAAATGACAGAATGCTTAACTGTAAAACCAAGTATCTACTTAAATGAAATGCCCCTAACATCACTAAGTGGTCTTTGCTTCACTTCAATAGCTTCCAGAGTGTATTTGTCATTTCAGCTGAATGAAATTATCTAAACTGACTTCTGGTCAGAAATCCAGAAAGAACTGTATTCATTATCAGTAAGTCACTCAAAATAATGACTTATATATTAAAAAAAAAAAAAAAGGAACCAGCACACTGCCACTGGATGTCAAGAAACAGCTTTTCTTCTTCAACATGGACAGTATCAAGCCATGTTTAGCAGGAAACCAAGTTACAAACTGACACTTCAGAAACCTCACCCTTGACTGTAAACACATTTCCAGTGTAAGAAGAGCAACATTAACTGTATTTTTAGTTGCCACTGTATAACAAGCCTTCTGTGGAGTGCAGAGGAAGATAAGCTCAGCAGAGGTACCACAGACCGCCCCAACCATCATGGGCAAAGTACTTACTCAGACTACTGACAGCTCAGGTCCATGATGTGGGCTGCAGGTTTGCTACTACAGCATTATTACTGATACAGAAAGCCTGAGAAAACACTAATTTAGAAAGCCTCTACCCAGCTGTTCAAAAGGGTCTGACAGAGGAAACGTGACCAACAGCTACAGATGTTGCCATTTTAACTGCTTACCACCTTGGGAGATCAACACCCCGCAGGAAGGCTGGCAGAGTGGGATGGTCTGCCCATGCCTCAGTTCCTCACTGTGTGCCACCTTCAGCTGCAGCAGCAGGTAAACACACACTGACATCCTACATCAAACTGGGGAAGATGATGCCAGCCTTCATCACTGCAATGCCAGGAGATGCACCAGCCAGACCACTAGAGGACAGAAACACCTTAAACCACTGCAACTCCTTGCTCTGTTGCAATAATGGAATGAACAGACCTTGCACAAGTCCTAGTCCCAAGGTAAACTATGCCCAAACTCCACCCATTAAAAAAATAGGAATTACCAGATGAAATATAAAATTATTCATAATGGACACCTGACATTACTGTGATCAACACACACCTGCTTTACACAGTTCTCCTCATGCTGTTGAGCAAACTGTCAATAAAAGAGTACAACTGTATCAAGATCAGAACTACTCCTCTTTCAGTCATGAGTCAAGAGTTTATTATTGAAACACAGACTAAGCCAAATTACCATTATGTCAAATATAAAAATACTCTCCTTAAACGTCCTTCATCCAAACTCTGCAGCGCCTGGTGACATCTGCTATTTTAATGTGATCTTCATTAAGCTCAAGACCTTTATTAAAAGCATATTTTCCTCATTAAGGCTTCATTTTATCGAAACATCGAGAACTCCAGCAATTACTTCAGATACACTAGAAACTTAACAGCAGTAAGTTGCTTCAAGGCCCATTCAGATTGACAGCAATTTTAGTAAGAAGCTATGAATTTACTGACATATACATCTGGGATTTAATATTTTATTATCTGAACAATTTCTATGAGCATCTGAATAGGATTTTACTACTGAACATTACTGCAAAGGCGAGTTTCTCAAAACTTTATCAACTAGCTTCAAGCATACTGCATTTCTGTACTTGTCAGGGAAAAGCAAAGCAGCACCATGCAGATGACCAACTTTCATCTTGCAAGTCACTTCCAAGACCTGTACAAGCAGAAAAATGCCCAATACAAATCCCTAGATCAGTAAGAAGCTAAGAGGGGAAGCTGACGGCAGAAGTGGCTGTTGGGCTCACTTTTCCTTTTCCACTCCAGAGTCATTAAACCCCTTAAATACATTTCCAACTTTGTAAAAGACTTCCAGCCAGCTGCCAGTCTTCTCTCCTAGCAAGGATTAGCTCCCACGTATTTGTGCATAAATAGTGGCTGGACTGAAGCCTAACAACTTTACTGAGTAAACAGCTCTCCTTAAAATCAGCTTTTACATAATCTAATCTAATGAATGGAAAAGAAGCAAGTTACTCACCGATCAATCACAAACTCTTTCTGTCTTAGCAGCCCCTCTTTAATTTTCATTAGAGATTCCCAGTTGCTGGAGTCCTGATAGGTGGTAGTTGGGTAACCTGAACGAGATGTTCCAGGTGAAACCTGCATAAAATAATTGTAGGATTAACCCCCAAAACATTAAAGGTAAATAATGTCCCAGATAGTAGGTCATTTACAAAGCGGTTTGCTCTTTCAGAAACCTAAGAATTGTTTTTCCAGTGTAATTCAGATTGGCTTTGTATAAAACAACTGAATTTATAAACAAGTTTATTGAAACAAATTTCAGACCAGTGTCAACAATTTTATCAGTTCTCTACTAAAGAATTCATAGCTTTGAAAGTAGTTTGAAATTAAAATACATTTAGAATTTACGTACATCATTAAGGCTAACATTACATAATGCTGCAGTTCTTATAGCACTCCAAACAAGATAGTGTGATAACTTTAGACCTGCTGGTAACTGCAGGTAACAGTTACCACTCACCTGTTCAACTCCCACCTGTAATGTTAGAATACAGAGAGAAACTTCCCTTGATGTGTGTGCATTTAAAATAGAGAATATGGAAATACAATTCCAGTTTAATTGTAACTGCTTCTGAGAATAAAAGTTTCTCAAGTAAAAGGTTCCAGGTTTTCTATCCATTTTCACTAAAGCCAAGCTCTGTGTCTCACAACAAACTGGACAACTGAATATGAACCAACAACATCATGGTTTGGAGAAAAAGTAAAAAACTAACTAGGATGTTTAATCAAGAAAGCATTTATTACAAATTCATTACAAATATTTGTATCAGGAACTCACATAAGAAAAGGTTTAAGCTAAAGCTTCTATGATCAGACTGAGGGACTGAGGGATCTCAGCATCAGCTGCCATGACATTATCACCCAATCTTCCACCAGTTTTTTTTTTAATCACTGAAAGAAATTTCTCTGTTTATTATCTAGGAAGGATCCTGGACTATGTTGTCTTTCAACATTTTTTAAAAAGAACAGAAGGCAAAAAAGGGGGGGAAATGCCTGTTTTTTTAAATCTTTTTTAAGTTCAAATAGACTTCAGGATATTTTTACTTGTATTGTTCTACAGTATATTAAATTTCATTTGAAATTACAACAAACTGTATGAAGACCAAGACATATCATCAACAATTAAAAACAGCTGAACAAATGTCAAGCAGTCCATGCTTCTGGTCAAAGTTTTACTGTGAATTGCATTACTGAATGGAAAGAATTCATTACTTGAAACCCCATACCATGATGTACTGAAGTCAAGAAACCAACTCCTAACAACTATGGTCTCTTCTGTAACTCTAAAAAGTATTTTTTTCCATTCAGTCTAGTTCAGTTCAATCCCTTGCTTGCCCATTGAGATAGAAGGGGCAGAAGCACATTTTCCTTCTTTTAATTTGTAACTCTGAACCAGGTAATATGACAAGACTTACTATTTTTTAGAAATCTCTCCAGACTGTTACATCCCCACTTCACTCTTCACCCCCCCAGTACAATTTATCTGCTTCAGGAAATATTTCCTTTGCTTGCCAAACTGGATAGCTTCAATAGTAAAATCAGATATGAATGATAAAAAAAAATAAACCAAACAAACGCCAAAAACACCAAAAAACCCAGAAAACAAAAAACGCCCCCAAAAGCAAAAACCCCCACAACAAAACCCAATCAAACAGTTTTGTGCATTAAATAATACATGCCAATTTCTGGGCAAAGATGCACTAAAAATGCTGTGTTCTTGTTGGACAATATTGTATCTTTACTGGAAAGGACATATTGACTGCATAAGCAGTCCTTTTTGTGAAAAAGTAAAATGTGAAATATTAAGTTTAAGTTTTATCCTAAAATGGTTCACTGATTTACAACTATGGTTAATATTTCTTGTCCCATGCTCATTCATGAGTACATCCCACAAGCAATAAAAAGCACAGAAAACACTCAAAAATTCTCTCAGTTGTTGCACCTAAAAAAGTCTCATACAACTGCTTCCTGAAGCATATTCTGGGTTTGAAAGTTTACAGAGAACAAAATTTGTCAAATCTGCAGTTTCTAGTAAATCAATCCATTAATCTTACGCTTACCCAAGGAAGTTACATTAAAGATGGCACTGCACTCCACTGAGAGAAGAGGCAAAGCAAAGCTAAGTGCTGCTTGGATTAAGATCTACCAAACATTTAAGTAACTGTTACCTTGCTTCATTTTTTATGCACAGTGATCAATATTAACACTAAAATATCCTGAATTGGTGGTAGCACATTAGCTTTTTTTTTTTTTTTTTGGCAGTGATCTAATAAAACTTAGGAAAGATACCAAGTCATGTTTCAATTCCTGTAATACATGTGTCAAGTCCTTAAGGAATCTAAAATTTATTTTGCCTGGGTTGCTCCGTGCAGACCAGATAATTTCAAAGTCATCTTTGGATGTTTACAGAATACCTTGGGATTGTCACATATTGTTCTGTATTATAGTTATGCACATGACTGGCTGAATTAAGAGGCACCAGCACAAACCCATTTCAGTGAAAGTCTCTTTTAGTGACACATGCCCTTCATGCAGTATAAAGTGACATCAGGAACTATCATTGTACTTTGTGTCATGAATTTTTTTCCTTTGCTTTTCCCATTACAGCAGGATGAGCGCTCTTCCACCTCAACACAATTACACTACAGTCAACAATGAAGAAACAGTCAATGCAGCTGGAATTAGATCCTTACTTTTCAGAGCCAGAATTTCCATCTCTGCTCAAAAGAAAACTCAGAACTGTTTGACATGGTGAACAGGAAACATATGGCTTTATAAAGCCAAATCAATGTATTGAGCAAGATGATTTTTGTCTTTAAGACTGAACTACAGAAATGAAGAGATTAAAGACAACTATTGCAGCACAAATCCATCTTAAGACATTCTGGAAGCCATTAGTAGTTTCTCTAAGAAAATTTCTCAATGCAAGCTCCTTACTTCAATCCAGCACCTCTCCAAACTTAGTATTTGCACTAAAATTGGAAAGACACTCTTCAATTTTGGTACAGTGAGTATACAAGTCAAATATCGCCGCTGAAAAGAAAGGCAATGAGTTTTGCAAAGTTAAGAAAAGAGTAATGTTTTGTCAATGAGATGCTCACAATAGTGTGTTGGTTTGCTGGTTTGGGTTTTTTTGGTGGGCTTTTTTGTTTGTTTGGGATTTTTTTAATCTAATACATAAGACCTGTTTAGGTGACTAACTGAGATGTTCTAACTTTGGAATATAACTAATCCTGTGGAGTACATACATGATGTATAGACATATATAACAGTAAATAACATTTTATTTTGCCTTATAATTGTGTGCTTTAATTTTTCACTCTGAACAATCAGAACAGCAACAAAAAATGTTTGTTTCTGATATCATGTTCTATCCAATTCAAAAAAAAAAAAGCACATACTAAAAATACTTCTTAGCACTTCCCAAAATAACGAGGCACTTCACTCATTTATGAGCACATGGTGTTGACTACCACAAACAGCTTTCTAGCTGCTTTGAATGGTGTGGTAAAACAGAGGCAGTTCACTTACGTTTGAGTACCTTGTCTCCTAGGGACATCGAATCAAATAGCAAGAGCAAGATACACTTGTAGGGCTCATGTTTAGAAGGCATCCACTACTCTTGAGTTCTCAGCTTGAATCTGCCACAACTATAAAACAAAACACCAGCTGGAAAGACACAGCATTCTTTTCTATCTGCCCTACAAAATACAACTATTTTTGTCACCTGGCACCTCGTCCAAGAGTATCAGCCTTGTCCTGAGAACATCTGTTCAGTTAGAACACAGGCATCCTAAGGTCCTTACTAGCTTATTCTTGGACAAGGACTTGGCAAGCCTTTAAGCCATTGCTGAAGCAAAGTCAGCTGTTGGGGAAAAAAAAAAAAAAAGAAATTTCTGCAGTACTAGCCTATATGCAAATATTTACTGGTGGAACGGACATTGCTGACTGATAGTATCATATTTCTTATCAGTGGGAAAACAATTTTTCTGCCTGAAGTAGTTTGGTGTCTCAGCACACAGGGTAGTACAGCACTCCACATGTAATGTGCTGTATCACAAAGCAAAGGTGAAGTTCAAATATGTCAATAGCTAATCTCAAAAAAAAAAAAAATTAATGGATTTGAAAGGTTGGGTTTGGTGGAGGTCTTTTGTGAAAGTTGCAGTTTAAATAATTTAGTGCTGTCTATACTACAACTGTAAATTTTCACGGTCCATTACTAACAACTAGCAGAGCACCAAGGGACAGGCTAAGTGAATGATCCTTTCTGTCCAACTGTTTGCACTGCCCTATGCTATCATAAACCCCTCTCTGTAGGGACCATTCTCTTGCGGTGCTGCGTTTTACAGGCATAACTCAAGAGAAAGATAATTCCTTGCATTCATAGCTCCAAGGCAAAGAATCAGCACAACCAATGTTAGCAGGAGCACAAATGATCCCTTCTTTTGACTGCCAATGGAGTAAACAAATATGAGTGTCCCCACAGGCTGTATCTCAGGGACACAGCACTTGCACTGCCACATCACTGGACAATGTGAGAGAAAGAAGGGGTGGATGTGACAGCAGCAGGCCCAAATGCATTATTATCACAGAAATGCCTATTCCTTTTCAGTCACCTGTGACAGGCAAAGAATTAGATCTGTAAAGGCAGAGCAGCAGACACTGATGAGCTCTGCAAGTGCTCCCCATGCTGGGTAAAGGAAAAAGGATTCATCTATCCCTTCCTCCCCACCCAGATTTCTTCCTAACATCAGGCCAAGTGTTTCAGCTCACAACAGCTCCCTTAATTCAGACAACCCTGAAAGACCATTCATTCTTTTTCAGGCAAAGCACAACAGGGCTAGCAGCTCTTATGCAGGAAAAGCAATAGGAGGCTGCAACCATGAAGTTTAAGGAATCATTTATAAAAGAAAGGATGCGCCCTGCTGAAACATACTAAAAAACCAGCCACAGAGCAGAAATACAAGATTCCCAAATGGGTAAAAACAAGACTAGACCCTGATTGAAGAAATCCTGACTTATGGTATCTGTGTCTCCCCATCACCTACCTACTGCTCTACTCTGCTCCATCTTTGCCTTTTAGGGAAGATAGTGTTCCTGCTCAGCAGGATATGATCACTGCAATTCTTGGCAGCAACACCTAGTCTGTATCCCATTTTGCTATGGTCTCACAAATTTCCAGCAGTCATGGGGGAGAGAACATCTAATCACGCCCTTGTACCCTTATTCTAGCCATGGTACATGTGGTGTTCCTCAGGGAATTTTTTAATGAGAAGAACATCATTAAAATCAAAATTGAAACACCATCAAACTGTGGGGTACTGGAAAATACAGGCTTATTGTAGAGAGGTTAGCATTGCTAACAGCAAAATAAAAATCAATAAATCTTAGAAAAAAATCCCAAACACATATTTTATATAGACACACAAGCTGCAAAGTAGTTGATATAAGAAGGACCACAACTAACAGGGAGAATAAACTTGACAGGAGCTCAGAATTTAACCTGCCTGGAAATCAGCTTAATGCAAGTCAGGACTGCCTATATATGGTATGTCAGGTTACAGAAAAAGGGGGTGAGGGAAGGAACCAGACAGTGACTTTCAGTAGTTCTGGCATAAACCCCACTGGAAGAATATGTCTGCTAGTATGACACTCAGAACCAGAAAGTAACTGAAACACTAGAATATGTACAATCAAGAGCAACTTTCATGACTAAAGGTTTAGAAAGAGTGATTTGTGAGTAAAGAGCTAAATACTACAAAGTCTGACGAGACATGAAATCCGACAGCAAATACTTTGTTTCCTAGGCTAAGTGTCCATGCAAACCAAGGTTGACGGAATCAGCCATATCAAATCGAGATATGACAATCTGGGATAAAAGTATCAGGATAAACAAACAAACAAAAACCAACAAACTAACAACAAAAAAGCCATCAAACCAACTAAAGAAATGGAGAAAAGCAGCAAAAGCCTATCAAAAAATTGAAAGAAGATTCAAATTTTAGGATTTTAGAATCTACACTGGATAAAGTTTAGGAATTAAACAGCAAGCCAGTCCTTACTTGATAACACATCAGAACTTCTTCTCAGTGTTAAGCTGATTACACTATGCCAAGAGGAGAGTAATCACAGTTAGCCTCTAACTTCATCAACAAAAATACAAGCTCAAAACTCATTTAAGAAAGGGATCCCCTAAAAATACATAGCCAGAGCTGAACTGAATGGATGCCACACAAAGGATTTTCACAGAATAGGCAGCCAGTGGGACAAATGCACTAATTGTTATCCCAGTTTGCAGTAGTCAAAATCAGTGTTGGTAATTTGGAGTCTCAAAATTGGCTAAGCAATACAACAAAAAGAGCATAATCCCACCACCCCATTTTCATGTGGACTTCTTGACATTATCGAATTAGGGCCATTCAGTTTGTAATTGCAACATGATACAGGGCATTATAAAGCCAGCAGGTTGAGGGAGGTGATTCTGCTCCTCTACTCAGCTCTCATGAGATCCCACCTAGAGCACGGCATCCAGCTCTGGGGCCTCTAACATAAGACGGACATGGACTCACTGAAGCAAATCCAGGGAAGAGCTACAAAGATGATCAGAGGGCTGGAGCACCCCTCCTATGAAAACAGACTTGAGAGACCTGGGGTTGTTCAGTCTTGGAAAAGAGAAGGCTCCAGGGAGACCTTACAGCAGCCTCTCAGTACTTAAATGGGGTCTACAGCAGAGCTGGAGAGAGGTTTTTTACAAGGGCATGCAGTGATAGGACAAGAGGGAGTGGCTTTAAAATGAAACAGGGTTGGTTTAGATTACAAGAAGAAATTCTTTACTGTGAGGGTGGTGAGACACTGGAACAGGCTGCCCAGAGAAGTGGTGGATGCCCCATTCCTGATGATGGATGCCCCCATTTAGGCCAGAATGGACAGGGCTTTAAGCCATCTGGTCTAGTGAAAGGTGTCCCTGCTCACAGTACTAGAGTTAGAACTGCATGATCATTAAGGTCCCTTCCAACACAAATCATCCTATCACTCTACCAAGTCCTTTGCTAGTGCACTAACTTCCTCCTTCTTCTCTTTGCAGCAAGTATTTAAAATTGTGATAACGAGATATCTGTTCTGCAAGGGGTAGCCAATGTGCCTCTCTTCAATTAGATGGAACCACATTATTCCATCCTGTATGACTTTTTAAAGCTTTTCCAATAGAACACTAAAATGCTAATGCTATTTACAGACACCACCACTATCAGTGGAAAGTTTTCAAAATGGAAAAGAATAAACAGTAATGGCATTCAAATGCCTCCTAAAAGCAGTGCTCCCTCTCGTCATTACACTTTTACAAGCATATTTGTTGAAGTTTCCTTCAGAAATGAAATCCCCATTGCACACAATGCATTACACAATTACAGGCCTCACACATCTGACCCTCATAGGCCTGGGAGGAATTTGATGGTCCTGCGAATTACAGTTATTTGTACATTTACTTCTTCCCCAACATCATTATACTGCAGCTGAGGCTTCTGAACTTTATCAAGGTCAGGTTTGATAACCACAACAAGAGAGAAAGACGTGGTCCCTTAACACAATAGCTTACAAACAATTAAGGACAAAGCACAGCAAGCACATGGTTGCCAGGATACTAAGAGGGATGGGAGAAAACAAATGCTAAGGTCAAGTACACTATTCACCATGGAGAAAAAAAATAAATCAAAAAAACCCCCGACTTGCTACTGACGGCATAGTTACATGGTTTTGATAGCAACCACGTGGTCACTTATATGTGACATAAATGTAAACTGCTATCAAAGCGAGGGGGGCCTGTTCTTCTGCCCCTTCTCACCACTTCAAACATTCATACCTCTCAACTCCCTCCTGACAGCCCCAGTCCTACACTCTCCCCTCCATCCCACGCACATGATGAAGGTTATTTGTATCTAGGTCAGACTCCTATCAGATTTGTTGTACAAGGCCATGTGAGATCTGGCGCTGGCACACACTGTTAAGTGGGAGAGCAGCATACAACACAACACATTTTGCAGTGGCACAGCTTTGTGCTGGATTAGTACGAACACGAGCACAAGCTAAATTATCTCAACTCCAGGCAGTGCCAAACCCTTCCAAAGTATCCGTTTATGAACTGAATATTTGCTAAGCTTCTGAAAAAAAATCCTACTATGCAGTTGCTGTGACACTGCCAAGTTACTGGCCAAGACCTGGTGTTAAGATATGCAATCAGCTCAACAAAAGGAACTTCCACATGAAGATAGCATAACAGAATAAAAGCAAAAGCTTCCAGCTCTTATCTTTTGAAATAGTCCTGCCTGTGTTGTATGCTGAAATTGTGAGAGCACACACAGCAGTACAGTCCTAGCCTAGAGCTAGAGACTGTATGTGTGAAAGATCTGTATAACCTCAGAATCTGCATCCACCAGGGGATCCTGAAAAGCAGACATATAGCAGGGGATTAGTAAGAGAAATGAACCGAAATTCCGGCCACTGCTTAACTGCCCAGGTTTCATTCCTTCTAGCATCCTTAATGGTAGTGTGCAAAAGCCTCAAACTACAAAGAAGCCCATACATTAACTCTGGAAAGACTTTGCAAGATCCCTAGGGATGCATGTTGTTACTGCCTGAAATAAGGGGAGTCTTGCTAGAGGACACAGCCACTCAGCAGTCTGCCAAGACCTTCCAATCTCTGCCACCTTGAGCTCCACCGTTCCTAAAGGCTGAAACTGGCACTTCCAGCGCTGCACATGAGATGATACACCCCCTTCTGCTTATCTTCCCAACTACACTTTGCTTGCTTTTATGTGTTGTTATAACATTCCTTCACACTACATGAAACAACAATATTTTTTTTGTCAGAAATCCTTTCCATTTATATTCTGGCAAATGTTATGAACACAAAACACTTCTAGGTGCCACTTCGTATGACGTTAAAAGCAACAGTGCCTGGAATTTTCCACTGATAACAACTGGGTCTTTCCTAAGTATAGAAGCACTTGTTTTATTAAGTGTTCATTTTATCTTCCTATTGCTTTTAAATTTAAGCGTTCTTTACTAAAGAAAAAGATTTAAAAATCTGGAGACAAAAGAGAGCTTCCACAAGAACAACCTTTTTTTTTTTTCCTTTTTTTTGTAAAGCTGTTTGGAAAATTTTCAGTGTTAAATTCTTCTTCTGTCCCAGAAAGCAGCATGGCCAAAAAGTGACTCAGTTATTAAAAAATATCATTATTTTAAGTGCTGAACAAATGTAAGACATGTAACTTACTACAAAAAATTATGATTCTACAAATAGGATAGAAATAGCTTAGAAAACAGGAATAGTTGGTAAAAATCAATAACGAATAGAATGACCCCTAAAAGTAAAGTATCTCAGACATCCTCAACCAAGTTCTGACCATTTATAAAAACCTTTATGTTAATTGCACATTGCTAATACCTACAAATACCAGCTTACTGAGTGCCAGTGTTGATTGCTCATTTATTACTTATTATGCCTGCTCATGGTCAGATTGAATGCAAAAAGAGACCTAGAAAGCAATCAAAAAAGCATCTATTTTTTTTGCCAGTCTGCACAAGTTTCTGCTTTGTTTGCTTTAGCTTTTCATGACTTTAAAATAAATATGATCCGTGAGTGCAATACTCAGCACAATTAACTGAAGTTAAAAAGAAAAAAAAAATCCCATAAAAATAAAGCAGAAACGTTCAAAATATTTATATCACAACCAGGTCAAGTATTCATACAAACTCATAAAAGCACACTTTATTTAAAAATAATAAAGCAGAACTGGTCTCTATGAACCTTTGTAGAAAGAATGGAGTGAAATTACTGGAACATGAATACTTATAACTGGTGGGGAAGGAATTATTAGGTAACATACTCTTTACCACTCCCTTTTCGGCTGATAAATCAAAACAGCAAGCAGAAACAAAGTCACTCCCTCACACACACCTTTGTTCTTTGCCAGTTCTTATTAATGTGGACACAGATTTTAAAAAAGACAAGTCAAAAAAGGCAAGGATGTTCTAAAAACAGTGGCAAGTGGGATATCTAGTAAAGCCGCCTTACTGGGGACTGGAAAACAAAAATCTCTTCTCTACTAAAACAGTCTCATACGGAGTTAACAAGGTCTGTGGATGTCAGAGCTCTGCACAACATGAGGACAGTACTCATTTACGTTCTTTGGTGACTACCTTGAAAAACTTCCGCAGATGGAAAATTAGGCATACTCATGTTTTCTGCTCCAAGTGAAGGAATTCTTCCTGGAAGGAACTAGCTGTGTTTCAGCCAGCAAATCAGGCAGGACAGCACATGGATCTACTGTGAATATTTCAATTGCTTCAAGCAGGAATTTTAACCACCATCTCTGTATAGCATCACATATGTCACATTTCATCGTGTAAACAATAACTGGTCAGTCACTCGTCCCAGAATTTTGAAAAATTAAAAAAAAAATTATTTTTCTTTCTTTTAAACTCACAAGGAGAGACCATGTATCTGTGCAACCTTCTGTATTTCAGAGGCCATTACAGACAAATCCTTCCCTATGCCTCTGATAAATCAGGTTCTGGAATCTCAAGTCAGACACTTAAAAGTCCTGGCTTGAAACTTCTGCATCACTGACAAAGATAAGAAATGCTGCCAATTTAACACTGGACTGTCTGTGAAACTAGGAACCACACAGGCATGGAAGGTACTCATATAATTTGTGTGTGGAGTAAGTGACAGATATTTAAACTGTTTGGCTTCAATCCAGATTGAACCTTTTCCACTTGAGTTTATGGGAGGTACTTGAAATGCACTTGTCTCCAGCAAAAGCAGCAGTATGATGTAAGGGTGCATCTGAACATCCGTGTCAGTGTGTGAAGGTGTTTTCTTTCCTTAGAAGATAAACCTGGGGGGAGCCCTAGCACCTTCCTAACATAGGCTGAAAGGGTAGAAGTTCACACTAAAAAAAATAAGTATCACTTTCATCACCAGCCAATAGTACTTGTCACTTGTAGGTCTCCAAGTATCTTAGAAAATAGATTTATCATTCTCATTCCACAGAAAGGAAACTGAGACAAGAACAAAGACAATTTGTCCATGTCTGTTCAAAGAGCACCAAAACACAGCAGATTCTCTAGTGTGAAACACTGGTTTTAACAGACAAAAACAAGACTATCTCTGCCTAAAGAAAAATAAATATGTGTTGATTGAAGAAGGCTCATCTAGAAGGTGAGAAAATTCATGTTCCAGAATGAACTACCTTTGTTTTCATTTTCTAATTCACTGAGATGTCAATAATAATTTTATCCCCAATATGCACATAACCAACTGGTACTGATGGCTGTATTTCAAAACCAGAACCAACTCATTTTCAATAAAGGCCACAAAAAGAGAAAAGCAAATAGTTTCTTCTCTAAGAACAAAGTCATAAAAGCAAGAAGAAAAGCTCTCCCTCACATCTCCTCAGTGGCCAGGCAGCTACAGCCACAATGATCTGTGGGACTACACTTGACAAAGCTTCTGTGCTTCCAGTGAGTGACAGCAGAACTTCCATGAGGAAGCAGCTGACTGTAACAAAATGCAGAGTCAGAAAATATTTGCAGCACCAGGAAATCTGTTATTGCTACTCAGAGATGGTGTGAACCAAATGTTTCTATTTGGCACATTCTGCAACAGAGTAAAGACAAACATGAAGTTCTGTATCTCAAATTCTCAGGTAAATGGAGTTCAAGTTCTTAATTTTCTGGGTGGTTTTTTTTAATGTTTTTTTTTCCTTCATATGTAATAGTGAATCAGCACTTCCTTTCCACAGAGAAAGAAAGCATTATGCTATTTAAATAAACTTTAGTGATTTCTGATGAAATAAAATAAAAAAACCCCTGTATTTCAGCTATGAATTGCATGTAACAGCAATAGATAGCTGACAATCACCACGGGAATTGTGCTTTTTTATAGTCACTCCATAGAAGGAAGGAAAAAAAAAAAGGCAGAGCAATGACAGAAGTAATGAAGAAAAGGCACACATCATTCTTTAACATCAACCAAGAGAAACAAAGATGTTTCTGGTTCCCACTTCCCACTTCTCAAAGTAGGACCAACTGAAAATTAGACTGAAAACACCCTAAAAGGCTGATTTACACCACCTCCATGTTGATCTGAATGAAGATCCCAGTCAGGGAAGATGTTGAGGCCACTGATCTACGTGCTGACTCTCCATACTGTGCAAGGGTGATCACTGGAATACTCTGCACAAGAGACTCCTTCAGCTCCTAAACGCTGCCAATGCGCTCATCATTCAGGCAAAAAGCCTTTGGATGATACTCTCAGGCACCTGGTGTGATTCTTGGGGATGGCCCTGTGCAGGGCTGAGGGTTGGACTCAGTGATCCTTGTGGGTCCTTTCCAACTTGGCATTTTGTACAATTCTATGAATATTTATGCATTTCTGTTAGGAAAATAGAAATCTTCAGTTGAGGATAAGTAGCAGCAAAAGCTAAATCCCAGTCACTTCTCCTCCATCCTGCATTACCCTTTAAAGTGGAGATAAGCCAGCACCACCATTTGGCAACTGAAACATGGTCTTCCAACTTTATCTCTCCTTCATATGCCTTTGTCCTGCTGTTCATCCATCACTCACAACATGTCAAATAACACAACTAATCTCTGTGCTTCCTAGAACAGTGTATCTGAAAGACACTCAACACAGTTTCTGAGGTATAAGGATCATGGCACACCACTTCAAGCACGAAAAATCATTGAAGACACAAGTAAACAGCAAAATACAGTTTTCCCAGGCACTTCATAGAAATAAAAAATCTTCCACTGTAAAGAATATCATTGAATTTCCTATCCTCTATCATGTTGCTATTTTGAAGATACTTTGCATCACTGCAGTTAGCTGCTACTATTAAATTATTTGACCTTCATTAAGCTAGTAAAAAGGTATACTTCATCGATGTGAAAGCCACCAGGTATTTACAAGAGCACAGCTTTTTGTGTTGTCAATATTTTGCTGCAAAATAAATCAACTACATGGCTCAAGTCTGGGTTAACTCGCCTCCAAGTGAAATAAGTGCTTCCTATGGGGGTATGGGGAGAGGAAGGACACGGTGGACTTGCAGAACAACAGCCAGGCAAAATGTCTTGTTCCCTTCTCTCCTAACACTGGGTCAAAGCCTCAAAAACAATAAACAGGCGTGACACACACATCCTGTGATCTTCTTTAGTGGTTAAAGGTTCATGCCAGTAACAATAACTGAACTGAAAACATTCAAGATGGCCTTTCCAAAAATTTATTTGGCTAGTAACAAACCAGATGATTAGTCCTGCCAGAGCCTTTGCCATTCTCAAAATGAGAAATATTTCAGACCAAGTTGTAGCTTTTTATTAATTTATTTTGTACCAGTTTTTTGAATCACTTTGCAATGGTATGCTTCCTAAGCTGCAGCCTCAAAAAGTAATTTCATCTTGTTTGTGATGAAGAACAAAACGTGAAGATTAAACTAATTTAATGTCTGTCCAATGCTTAGGAGAAGTAAATACTTCTTGTTCCTAGGGAAAATAACAAGATAAAAAGCCTAGATTTCTCTGTTTCCTGTAACACTAATGAAGACTCCAAGTCCCACTACACAAGCTGGAAAATGTGCAGACTCAGAAATGCAACTTCCTCCACATAACTTTAAAAAAAAAAAATTCAAAAAATATTGAGATTTCAGATGTGAGATTCACTGAAGTCAGGTAAGCATTAAAGGAGGCATCAGGTAAAACATATGGGTTATAAATCTATCAAATTCAGGGAAAAAAACCTCAAAGGCATTGAAAAGGAAAAGAAAAAAAAAGAAAGTTATTATCTCTGAATTGATTAGGCTTTTGCCTTATATGGTGTAATTCTGTAATGCTGTTCATACCAACACGGAAAATGCTGCTTTTCCTGTATTTTTTTAAAGAAAGAAAAAACTCACATCTCCCTTTAGGCTGCATCAAACCCGCAGCACAAATGAACTGAAAGATACATCTGCTGGGTCCATTCTCTTAGCAGAGATCAGCAAAAGAGGTCCTGTAAGACACATTTGTAATACCTGGATAACTGCAAGCAATTACACATGCTGCAGGAAGCATCTCAGAAAACTAGTGGTTACAAAAAGGAAAAATTTCATTTTAGTGTTCAGCATCAAAAGCAAAATCTGCTACTCTGTCCTACCTACACACAAACCAGTTCACATCTGCGGGAGCATTCACTTCTCCCGTCCCTGTGTTTTTTGTTACTGTTAAACCGAACATGTGCAACACAAGAACCTTTGCCCTGTGGTATCGCAAAGCTACACTTGCATGAAACAACACACTAAACATGAGCACTCAAGCCTTACTGCTGAATTTCTTTGTTTATGCATTGTAAGTAATTGGACTGCGGTCACAGTTCAGTTCTAATGCAGTCAGGATTATCACCAGATAGTGGCACCTCAAACTCTTTACACAGATTATACAGGTGGCCGTTGTCTATAGCTGAAATTTTAAAAACCAGCACAAAAAAGACAAAAATAATCCAGGAAATTATTATTATGTGAATAAAATAATCCAGGAAAATATTACTATGTGAATAAAATCTTATGATTACTATTTGAATAAAAGAGCTGGTATGCCTAAGTACAACATGCCTCTTTTTTGGACAGTATCCCAAACATCAACCATATCTCTAAACAAATTTATGAGAAAAAACATGTTCTAGTGGTAGATTTCCACCCCCTGGAGAAAGCCCAGATCATCTCCATTTAAGGTCAAGCAAGCAACAGCTGCACATTTTTGTTCCCCAGAACAAAATACAGCAGACCAGAACCTCCAACACAGATTCCTTTTTTAAAGCTTTTCCTTTCTGATATCCACGGGTGTCTGGACCTGTTCACCCAGCAGTGAATGAAAACAGTACAATGATGTGCTCATACATCTGTATCTGTCAGACTGACATGTCCCATAAGCAGTACTTTAGCATCTGCCTCAGAACCCCACCAAAATCCCTGAGTTACACGAGGGAACGATACTAAGCTGAACTAGAAAAATGTTCTCAAGAGAGGGTACCCAAACAAGTTTGTTTTCAGAAAAACAACATCAATACAAGATCTACAACATTCATGTGGTCTGAACTTATGCATGTTATTATTATTTTTAAAAATACGTTTTCTATCTTAAAATGTCTTACTGTGTCAACAGCTCACAAACAAAACCAATATCCTTTTAATGTATCTCATTTCTAAAAAGCTCCGATTCATTAACAATGCCAGCCAAAAATTTGGGGGTGGAGTAAGTAAATAACATGACAATTTTACAGTGAGATGGTAAAAAGGGGAACTGGCATTGCAGCTGCTGAAGTGCTGGGTGCTGGACTTAATAACCAAGTACAGAGGTGAATTTCAATAGCACAAGTACAAAAAGCAAACAATCCAATGATGGCACTTTTCTTGGATGACAGCACACTAAAAACCATGAAACTTCCTCATAAAAAGGCTAAATACAGTCTGCTTGACTGTGAGAAATTTACAGTGTTAATAATGCCACTATAAGTGTATTATGAAACCCTTTGCACCGGTAAAGAACTATCACTCCTCACTGTGGAAATATTCAATTAACTTCCAACTGAAATATGTGACCCCAGATTTCCTCGGTTTGATATCAAAGGATAACAGAAAGCAGGCAAATTTATTATATTAAAGCTGAATTTCTATCTTCAACTGTTACAACCAATTTTGTAGATGAGCTAAACAATATTTACAGAAATAAAAACAGAGTTCAGTTTGAAAAAGGGTGGTACCTCACCTCCAGGGTCTTTCTGTCTCTGGTTTGAATGCTGTACCATAGCAAGGCTTCCAGGAACGAAAAAAACAACTAAACAAAAAAACCCCAGTATGTCTGGTTTCCTGCTTAAAGCCAAGCACTCATCTACACTAAACAATTATTGTCAAAACCGAATCTTTAAGTGCTCAGAGTTCGGCTGAGCTTCTGCATCTTTGTCTCCAATTTCCAAACCAGGAAAAGGCACACACTGTCAATTGCATCCACACACAAAGCCTGACGCTGGATGCTCACAAGTTCAACAGTTTAGTCCTTTCACATTCAGTAAATTCTTCACTTCCCAGATGCACAAACCTTACTCTGTGTATGCACTGTGTTTGTCATTTCTCAACACAGGATAATATATAAGATAACCTGTAAAGTAGCAACAAGCTACTACTCCTATGCAAGCAAACAGTGTTCTAAACAAAAATCACTTGAATACTTCCCAGTCACAAAAAATGGGAGGGGATGAAAAAGTGTGGGGGTATGTTTCAAATGAAAGATAAATACTTCAAATTATATAGTAATGGTAAATTCTGGGGATGAACTTATATATGCCAGATTTTATAAGCCACAAATTAAAGGTTGGAAGAAAATTGAAATACAGAAAAACAGCTCAAGCATTGTGAGAAAAAAGATGATATTGGAAAACACACATCATACACTGTAAACTGAATATCAGCTGTGTAACAACTATCCAAACTATATATAATAAAAATGTAGTTTAAAAAATACCTTGTAGAAAGAAAATTATTCCAAACATGAAATGTGATAGCCCACACTACTTATGCTTTTTTATGACAAAGGAACATTGCTGCAGCAAAAGTAACACATCCAAAACACCGCCCAGAACAAGTTTCCATTTAAGTTCTTTTTTGAGAAAAGGCAGGGAGTCAGCAAACATCTCCCTTCACTATCCCACTGAAGCATGCCACTTCCCAGATTCTCTTATCCTGTGGCCGAGCAGATGGTCTCCCTGGCACACAGTTCCCTTCACAAAAGGAAAGTTGTTGCCCATGTTTAATATATTACTGCTGTGAACAAGTTCAGAGGAGCCACTGCCTATGTCAGAAGGCAAATGGGACCAATCGACTTGTGAGCTGCTGAATGACACTCGGAGTCCTGCCTCTGAAATTTTTGTTATTTTTTCCCCACTCAACTTACTTCAATTGTTTCCACAACTTAGTTACAGACTAGGACAAGTTGCCAGAGATCTACAGGCACGTCCCACAGCCTGGAGCAAGCTCCTCTGTGCTTCACTAACAGTAACAACTGAGGTAAGGAACCTCTCTTCTTTGTAATGCTTTTAATTCTTGCAGCAAGGCACTCTGTAGCAGCAGTTTTCTACAAAAACTCCTCTACTCAAATTAACAGCTGGTTATCAAAAATATGGAAATGGAGGCATTACAGCTCTGAGTCAAAAATATAATGCTGTGAGGGGAGTATTTCAGCAACAATAAAGGCAACAGAATTTCTACACTCACTGTTCCTGGGCATACAGGTGACATTGCACCAGAAGGTGAGCAGGTTTAATCACATTCCCCAGACCTTTGTATTTCCTTTTAAATTTAATACCTTTTGCTTGGTTGGTTTTTTTTTTGTTTGGTTGGTTTTGATTTTTAATCCAAAATCCACAAAGCAAGTAATTCACTGAAAGTTTTGTAGAAACATTTGTTTCCTAAAGCTGCCAATTCACAGTCCAGCAAAGGTAAGAAGCTCTTTCACCATTAACTCAGGAAAGCATTTTTCTATCTAACACATTGAGAGAGCAAACCTGTTTTTTTTTTCTGTATGATGAAAAATTACCTGCAATTTAAAAAGTTAAGTGATTTATAGCAGTGCTAGAACTGAATACATGTTACTATAAGTGCAATTCAAGCTACAGAATCCATATAGCATTTTTGCTATTCATGCCATTAAAGGTTCATTTTCTCCTGATGTTCATTGTAACTGCCAAACTTGTCCTAGATTGTTTCTAATAACAGATAAATAATTTAGCTAGGATTTGTAACATCATGAACTGAATTTCAAATGAAGAAAGCAATCCATTTATTTCTAAGGGAAGCACATACATACTGTACAATGAAATACAATTCTAGCTTTAAAAAAAATACCCCACCTTAAAAAAAAATAAATTGCATCTCACACAGAAACATCTTACATAAAGAACATTTAATATTTACATATACAAATATTTTTTAAAAAGAAATGATTCATGAATATGTAGCCCTCTGAGGCATTCATGCTCCTTACAATTATGTTCCCGCTTTCATCAATTTGCACCTTACTCCTTATGGTTCTGATTTTAGAAAAGACAAATAGAATATAGACCTTAATTTTGAGAGGTGTGTTCTCCCTCATATTGAACAGACATATTGAATTACTTTTCCTACTAGTGACTGGTTGGGTTCAGGCAGAGATAGATCCAGGTCCTCGGTTTTTTGCTCAGCAGCCTTGTGCCACTGTTGAATACACAAGTGACAGATGTGTCCGGACATCCTGTTATTCCTGAGGCAAACTATCTGTTACGGAGTTCTCTAGAAGCTGTTTGCGGTAAAGCAGCACTTCAGAGCTCCCAGCTGCCTTCAAACCACTGCCTAGCAAGGAGCAAGACGATTCTGAGACTACCAGATTTTTTTCAAGGCTAAAGTTACATGAAATGTGTTTTCAAGTCAGAAGAGGAGTTAAGGTTTATTCTACCACAGAGAGAATCTTTCTCTCCTACCCCAGATATTGCATACACATACCTTTAAAAACACAGAGTTTAGGCATACACACACAGGTTGAACATACACATAGAAACACAACTGCAGCTCTTTACTGGAATCTGGAATAGTTACAGCAGGTTAGCTGCCCAACTATCTGTTTTTTATTCTGTCAAAGAGTTCGGTAATTTAAGATTAAAGAGCGGCTCAGCTGTTAAGTTATATTTTAAAACTTCATACTGCTAACATCCTACGTCACAGATATACAAACCCTGATTAACAATAACCTACAGTGATGACAGAAGCATGTGCTACATAGCAGGCAATAAGTGTTACAAATCAGATGTGAAATAAGGCATTTAATTTATAGCAAGCAATTTTCTACCTTTTTTTTTTGCTACTCATTTGTCAAAATAGGTATGTTACTGATATTTGTACTTAAGAAAGATTCAGATTTATGCATATACCACATAAGTTGCACTTATTTCTCATCCTCTGAGGAGGTTAGCCCTCTGAGGTCTTCACTGTACAACATGAAACTCACTAAAATCAGTTTGAAATTGATCACATAAAGATGATTTTCACTGATTTCTTCCAGACCCTCAGCAAACAAAAATGTATGGGATATGTCTACACAGCTATAAGACCAGCTTTTTATTTACTTTAAGAATAATTTGACTTAGGAAGAGAAAAATACCCCAGCTGGAGAAATAAATCCCAGAAGGAAGTAATGTTATGTTCCCTAAATTACCAGATGTGAGCGCGGAAAATTGCTTTTGCTTTCTGGAGATTGATAAATGGCTTAAGAGGACTTTCCTGGCATCAAGTTACTTCTCAGAAGTTAAATTTACCTACTATATCCTTCTCAATCAATGCCATGTCATTGTTCCCTGAGCCACTAGAAGGTTAACAACAAAACTTGGAACATTCCCTTACACTTTTACTTTTTATACATGCTAGGTGTATTTCAATTTTTACTTCAATTCAACTTGCATTTAGCCCTATACCTATGGAACTTACATATGAACCACCAGAACTCAAAAACTCAACATGGTAACTTTTTACATACTCAGTGCATACAGTGGGAGGAAGGAGTTTATTTCCTAAAAGAAAGCTACTATGTAAAAGGCAAATTCATACCAACAGTCTGGAAATTGTATACAGTTATTTTACATATTATTTTGGTGAGTGGAACTGATGAGTATGAAGACTGAAGCAGTTGCAGGGAATTTAACCTGCCTAAAAGCTAGTCCAAACCTTTGGCTCCCAAGCTACTCTAATGGACCAGTGCACATACAAGTCCCAATTACCCCCAAGGTACGTGGACAGCTTCCAAAAACCAAAATGCCTGGTGTTCACCTATTCATCAGCCTAACTTCTTGGCATCTACACCTTTCACATTCTCATGGGCTTGAAACACAGGTAAAGGCTCTTCCTGTTGGTCTTGCTTCTTAGAACATGGAGAACACTAAAACTAGTCAGAAGGAAGCTTGTAAGAACAATAAATTACTAAGAGAGGGAAGAAAAAAAAGTCCTTCCCTACCCTCTCCCAAACATATGAAAAATACTGACACTTCAGCATAAAACAGATTTTAAAACAAATGGTACAAAGAAGTATAAAATGAGTTTGCTTTTCCACTCATCTGCACTTCTCAATTATGAGATGAATTGCTGCTTTCTTCCCCATTCCAAGGTAATGTTTTCTCTATGTCATGTAAAAATGACATTATATGCCATAAATCACTGTTCTAGATCTTCAATCGACAGAACTTGATAGTACTTTTTGCATCACCGTTTATGGTTATTAAGACATTTCTTTTCAATGGATGAAAGTGAATTACTGGAATTTTGGGACATTTCATTTTAAAAATCTATGCAAAAGATTTATGCAACATTACTTTTTAACAATGCCCCTTCAGGGCCTCACTTGGTTGCTTGGAACTGCAAGAATTCAAACAAGTTAGATCTCTTCTATTCCACTGATATCACTGCTGCATTTAGTAAACATATGACAGGAAACATGCTGTGTCCAAAATTGCTATGGCATTTCCAAAGGAGCCAAACCGATGCCGTGTGACTTCAAAGGAGCCAATGCAGTTGCACCAGGAACAAGAGTGGCTCACTGTTTTCACTTTGTTCACATACCTCCCTCGTTTTGTGAAGGACACCCAGGAACAAAGATAAAAATAACCTAATACAAATCAGGGAAACAGTCACATGTCAGTGAAGAAGGAAACAGTAATTGTGATTGGTGATTCGTTCTAGGGCATAAGGTATAGGGTCAGCCACAAGACCTCTTCCTACAGATCCGCACTGTGCTTAAGACAAGCTTTTACTATACATTAAGAGCACTGATAAAACACACAACTGCACAGTAATATGGCCAACAGTTCCTCTTGTACAGTGATCAAGCCTGTCACACAATTAACATGTGTTGACTTAAAAAATCATATAAAATATAGTTTGCCCTTCAGCTGCACTTGTGTTTCAAGAAGTGGTGTGTGCACACATAATTCCTCTTTATATTGGCCTAAACCGGGGGACTGAACAGCAGAGCGCAGCTACTATTTGTGGCAATGATCGGCCTTCATTTCTATGTAATTATGTTCCAGGCTGTCCATTTTGACCTTGATAGCCACCCAGAAGCAGCTGTGTTACTGAATCTGTTTCTCTCTATGCACACTTTAGGTGGGTGACAGCGCCATGGAGGATTAACAAGCAAGGTATGTGTTTATTAGTTGAAGTTGAGAACTTGTAAATACAAATTTGTTGAAATACAGGCACAGAAATGGTTTCTTTGCTTACAAGAAAACTTCTCCCACATGCAGGCTTAGCAGGTTAACCAACATGTTGCTGTTTCAAAACCATGTAAGCTTTTAAATCAAGAAACCCAAGTTACTCTAGTCTGTCCTTTCCTCATCCCTTCTCTACAACATTTTCTAGCTGCAAAAGGTATCCATTTTAACTTACATTACCTTGCATTTTTTAAGATTCTTTTGCATTGCCTGTCTTGTCACACATGTCCAAATAGCTAATGCCTTCTGACCTATTGCCAGTGCCCTCAGCAACATCCCTCACTCACTCCAATGGAAAGAATATTTTTTCCGCTCCCAGAGGAATCTCACCCTCTCTCCTCACCTATTTTGGCCTTGCATCTATGATGCCCAACCAGCTAATACTGCTTTTTATGGAAGCACTTCAGAGCCCCAGGTCCTTGCCTCTTGAATCATGCAAGTGAAACACACACAGCAACACAGCAGTGCAGATGCCAGCATGTGCACACTTAAAACTAAAGCAGTACACATGACATGGAATTATTGTGCACATACACAGGTGCACATCAATGCTGTTTCAATCCTCCCATGGGCCTCAAAAAAACAGTAGCCAGGAAAAAGAAATATTGCTGCAGCAGTTCACGCAGAGCCCAAGGACCAAGGGTTGGGCACCCTCTGCATTAAAAAAATGACATAAGAAGCTGTGATGAAATCATGTGCAGAAAATACTGTTCTCTGTGCAATGTCTGTCACACAGGCTGGTCACACAAACTCTTCTCTACCAGCATAAGTGCATTAGTGGTTCATCTACCATGACTTGTCTGGAAGAAGATAAACAGCTTAATGCACTCCAGCCTACACTGGGCTGGAAGAATGAATCTGCATTCAGCCAAGAGACTTGAGAATTCCTGGGTATATCTTGCTTTTACTGCACTTGGGACTGACAGTGACTAGCACAGAGCTAAGCAGAATATACTTGGCAAGCACTTTAATGGCTTAAATAGATGAAAACAGGTACAGCAAAAAGTCAAACAAAGATGAAAAATTATAGTCACTAAGAGAGTAAGTTCCTGATGTGTGTTTTGTTCGCAATAAAGTTAAGATCAACTACAGCTCAAAACATCATAACAAAATCTGAACTTGAGTTTTAGAAGGAGATGTCATCACACAGAATCCTCTAAAGGTATTAAAATAACCATGTGCAATCTGATTTCTTTTGAAAGTCTCTTTTAAATACCAACACTGCCACTGACAGCACGTGTATTCTGTTCATACAGTACCCTTGGACTCTACAGTCCAACATGGAGGGTCTAAAAAAAAAGAGCCTGAAGCAGTTCTGTCTCCTTTAAAGGTTTTTCTGTTCAGCCACATATGAAGACAAATTCATGGGCAACAAAATGTTTCTGATTCAGTCAGGATTGTTATGTAACTTGGACAACAGACATCTAAGCAATGGTTTTCCTTTATGTGGCATACATGATAGGCATTCCACTTATTGCCAAGATAAAAAAAGGGTGACAAGGAGAGGCGTTCTGTGAAAGATACAATATCAATGCACCTACAGAATCCACCTCACCCTGAGCTAAGCAAGCATGTATCAAAGCCAGCCTCCTGCCAGAGAAGGTTCATACAGGAGGGGTTTACACTCCAACTGCTTATTTGGAATTTTAAAATAACTGACACTCTGTGTGTGCTTCCACCCGCCATTAAAAGGAGGGGAAACATACTTTAAATAAAACAGACAAAGTTGTATACATGCTTTATTTTGTTCCTCATAGCATTCTTCTGAGTTTGCAGCCACATTTTGTAACACATTGTCCTCCATGCAAAAAAAGAAATTTAACTTTTACACTGTCTTGTCTGTTGAGAAATATATTACTAAAATTCCCTACAGCAGTGATGCATTAGCTTTTAATTGCCCACCATAAACAACTTTTATTTGTAATGGAAATACTTCAGTAAGATTTCTTTTCCTCCCCTCCAGAAAAAGGTTCTGGTAAATCAGATTATACGCCCCTGTCAGTAAAGACAGCAGTACTACCCAGAGCTCCTGGCTGAAAGGTCTATGACCCTAGTCTTATCATCAAGCTTTCACATGTGCTTGAACAAACAAAGCAGCAGGGTGTGGGTGGGAGGGCAATGAGCCACAGCCTTTTCACAGACTGTGAAAGATGAGAGCTTAGAATCTAAAGCAATAATATGGCAAAACCCACATACCCACAATTTCCATATTATAGTTGCTCAGCACGGCTAAGAACCAGGTGTTCAGTAGCCATCAAAAGGAGAAGCACAATACAGTAAAAATCTAAACCTGAAAAACATATTTTCAAAACCCTGTTTTAAATTAAAAACACTGCAAAAGCAATATATTTCAGACTTTTTAGAACTTGAAAATAATTTTCATTTGCACTCTTCAAAACACTTCTGTATTTCTAATTCTTCACCTTCCTGCTTTTCCAGCTCCACAAAGGCTGTCTAACACAAAAAGAGAAGATATTAGGCACTTTGCACTGCTCCTGACAACTGTTCTTCTTTCCTGCACTCCTAAAACCTCTGATTTGTGCTCTCTGCTTTCCTGTTGCCATGGAGAAGGTGCAACACATAACCCGCTCTGCTCTGAGGAGAGCCTCAACTATTGAGGTCAACCCACAAGCACGCCAAAGGCTCCAAGAGCTCTTTGTGAATTTCTGCCTGATTTTAATTTGCCTCTTGCTTATCTGTATCATTGTGATGCTTCTCTGAAGTTCCAGCGCTTCTCTCCACTGACCTCTAGGAAAATCATCCCAGGAAGAAGAAAGACGTACACCTACAACTCCCAATGGAAGGATCCTTATGCGACAGGGGCTAGCACTCAGACTAGAGTGTGCGCCAACCACTGTGCCTTATTATCTTACTACCTGCTACATGTATTAAAAACACATCTTCTGTGCAGAACAGTGTTTAGAGCCTGTAGTTATAAAGCTGTGCACAACCCAATCTGTTGGGTCCCAGTCAAGAGGTGTCTTTACTAAATGGGATAAAGTACTGGCAAATCAGTTTATCTGTCCACATCAGTAACAGCCATCAGTTGGTAAGTTTCTCAATCTTTCAGTTAGATACACAGGAACTTCACTTCTGGGGGGCCTCTAGACCTTTAGGTTTCTCTGAAAATCCTTGTGCATTTAGAGGGGTTCCAAATTTGGTCCTCATCTGCCCAAGGAAGAGCTGATGTACATATCCTCAACATATCTTAGGAAAATTTCTGCTCTTTTTAGTTCAAGGTGCTGCATCTCTGCATTATCAGCTGAAGGCATTAAAACTGCCTTAGTGTTTTTTAAGGAAATATGAGAATAAACCAAAAATCTCTTCTAACCCAGAAATAAAAGCTATTTCATATGCTTTTCTCCCTATTTAAGGGATCTTATATATGTGACATCTGAAAAGGTTTTTCACAATGTTTTGCAGAAAAAAAATTGCACCACACTGACATAAAAATTTTTGTTTTCCATAGTCATTTAACTGACGTAACAACCGGCACAACTTGGAAACAATTCCCAGAGTACTTAGTATTTGACTTCAGACAACTTAATTACGGCCTGCTCTAATTTATGTAATAGTTCCCTTAGATGAAAACTACAAAAAACTTTTAACTTGCCAATGTAACAAAAGGTGGCTTATATCTGATGTGGTACAGAGAAAAGCTTAGGTCACCATTATTGCTGTGATTGAAATGTATCATACAAGTAACATCCCCACCTTCAAATGCAAGTATCGGCTAGAGAACATGCAAGTATTTTCCTAAAATAAATGATTGATAAAATGATAAATGATTATGCACAGGAGGAAAAAGCATTGCAGAAGTATCTTTTTGACATGTAAACCAGGGGCTGTACACATAAAAGATGACATTTATATTCCAGCAATTTTGAATAATAAGACTGAGCAGAAGACTTCCAACTCTACTACATGTTGCTAGTATTAAGTTAGTTCCTAGAAATTCGACAGTTTTCAAATTTAAGGAAAGCTCAAGAATCAGAGGTCAGAGAGACATCCATTTTTTAAAGACGTATCTTTCTACACAACTCTATGTTAGCAATCCTACTGATGCATACAGAAAATCAAAATGAGTTTATCTTAATCTTGTATTCTGCCTTTAAGACTTAATATTTCATGAGTAGAGGTTGACAATGAACAGCTGAGTAGGAAGAGAAGAAATCTTTGAAAAAACTTTGCATTTACTGGGATGCAAGCAAATCACTGGTGATGCACTTCCTATCTGGCGAATAGATATGTTGAGATCAGACCTTTAAAGTAAGGCTAATCACTAGAGGAATTTAAGACAGCTAGGGCAAGCAGTGGTGAGACTGGCAAAACACCCTCACACTTGCAAGGCAGCGTATGAGAATTACTGATCTGAACCGCCAATGTAAATCTCAATTTCTATTTCATGCATTCTGACCACTCTCACAAACACATGAGATTCTAGTAAGCCTATTTTCCCTTTTAATCCTTCTTCCCTTTCTTCTGGTTCATTTGTGTCTTAGGATTCTGCTGATCAGAAAATCTGCTAGCATCCTCTTTATCACCAAATGTCAACTGAACCCACAGATTAAAAAATAAAACCTTTTGTAAATAATACAGTCTTCTTTGTAGACTTTTATGAGCTTTTAAAAATAACATCTATTGTATTTTTATTTATTCAAATGTCTGCTTGAAAATATATTAATGCATAAAATGCATGTGGTTCTGTTTAGAAAGAAGATCAATTCTATCATTTACTTATTAAAGTTATGTGAAAAAGAGCTAGTCATAGCACAACCTTTTAATTCTCTACACTCTATTTATTCTGCTTTGGCTTTCAAGAGTAATCTTGACTGTTTTGCGATGTCCAGATCACTTACATGTACCTAATTCGCATTTACTATCTACGGCTCGTAAGTAATCCTAATGAATTTTATCAAAATGTAATCAAAAAGTTCACTGCCTTTATGAGCTGTAATAAAAATTGCAAACACAGCATGAAGCTTGGATTAAGTTTTCAGTTCTTTGTTCCGCTCCATCCAAAGCCTAAATATTTTTCCTAAGTTCATCTTGCAAATTGATAGTGAATAAAGGCAACAATCTGGAATTACTCTTCCTCCTCCCAAGCAAAAATAAATTACAAACTTTTATGGCAATTTTATGCTGGGAAGGAGCTGAATCAGGAACGAAAATATGCTGGTTTTAATGATGTGTTTCCTCAGCCAGCTCCTCAGCAAAAAATTAATATAACTTCCCATTATTCTCCATGTCAAAACATGACCCATTTAAAAACTGCAATTTTGCTCCAGTCAAGACTGGTCAGTAAGGCACTTTAGAAGGAAGAAGATACTTGAGTTTCTTCATTAACTGTTCTGCATTGATTTAGCAATAACTGCCCATCCTTCCAAAATTGAACCTCTCAGTGGAAAGATAAGTGTAAAACAGACTTAACCAACATTTTTCACACAACAAGCACAAAATGTTTGCCACTGCCCAGCACAAAGAATTTTTATGTAAGTTTTGCTACAGCTACACTGATGGCCAATGGTACAACTAGGCCAGTGGTATCCCTGGGGTACATTGGGAAGAGCACTGCCAGCAGGTCAAGGGAGGCGATCCTGCCCCTCTACTCAGCCTTACTTGGTCCTCCACATCTAGAGTGATGTGGGCTCCTCAGGACAAGAGAGACAGGAGACATGGAGCTCCTGGAGCAGGTCCAGCAAAGAGCTACAAAAATGACCAAGGGACTGTAATATTTCTCTTACAACGGAAGGCTGAGGGAGCTGAACCTGTTCAGTCTCGAGAAGAGACGACTGAAAGGGAACCTCATCAATATCTATAAGTATCTGAAGGGAGTCAAAAGGATGGAACAGGCTCTTCACACTGGTGTCCAGCAAGAGGCAATGGGCAGAAACTGATGCACAGGAATTTCCACTTGATTAAGAGGAAGAACTTCTTTACTGTGCAGTGACTGGACACTGGGACAAACAGCCCAGAGAGGTTGTGGAGTCCCCCTCACTGGAGATATTCAAAAACCATCTTGATGCAATCCTGTGCCCTGTGCTCTAGGCTGACCCTGCTTGAGTAGGGAGGTTGGACCAGATGACCCACTGTGGTCCCTTCCAATTTTACCCATTCTGTCATACACACAGAACATCATATGCACACACTTATACTGAAACATACTTTACCTATATCCTCTCTGTAAAGATTAGAGAAGAGTAATTGAACACATTCATTTAGAGAGTGTTCTTGTTTATATCTGGAAGGGTATTAATATACTATAGCTTACAGACCAGATACCTATTATTTGTATGGCTATTAATAAATAGTGCCTGGCAGAATACGATTGCAAAATATTTGTGAAATCCCACTAGATCCATAGATATCTTTCATTTAACAACAAATGCAGTCCTTTTAGCTTTGACCTCCATGATAAAAACTGGGGGAAAAAAACCTCAGAATATATTTATAAGGATTCCTTTAAAAACTGATGCTCATCTCAGTAAGAACTGTGATAATTTAAATTATTTAAAACAGGCTCTAGATTTACTGTAATATCTGACTGATTGATTTATAAACTTATTTTGTTAAGGTAAAAGAATGCCAGAAGTTACATCTTTGTACAAAATTATGAAACACTGCCCCCTTGTGACCATCTGTAAAAACATGGCTGATTCTTAAAAGGAAGTTTTGGCAACTGCTTTCGCTCTGAAGGCTCAGTAGGTTTATATGTTCCTTTCATTTATGTATACATATTTCTATATATAAAACACAATTACTAAGTTATTAATACTACCTTAAAATAAGCTATTGCATATGTGCTATTAAAAGTACTAAGGACACATCCACTGCCAGCCCAATCCAGATTCTTAATAAGGCATTTGCAAAGCTGCAATGAATCTTACACAGCACATTGCTGGCAAAACACAACCTACTGCACTGCAGAATGCCAAACTGTGGAAGGGTAGGAAATACTCTTACTAATAGAAGTCCATTTTGCCCAGATAAGAAAGCTTTCCTTGTTTTGGACTCACAGAGATATTTCAGAAGTAAATTTTCAATAGTCTATTGCTGAAACAAAGTAAGTCTTGAGAACAACCATTCTTCTGAAAATTAAATGGGCCTGAAAAGCACCACACATTTAAAAAACCCATTGAAGAACCAAACTGTGTAATAAGATTCAAGTCTTTTCTCCATTATTTCTTCAGAAATTTCTCAGCAGTAAAACAAAGGCTAACTTTTTTTATTTTTAATTTTAAGGTATTGGTGAAAAAAGGTCTGAAGGAGCATCCAAAATCCTTTTCCAGAAAAAGAAAACAAAACAACCTTAGTTACTGTAAACATTTTTTTTTCTTAAAAAAACTACAGAAACTACAACCAAATAAACAGCTACGGACACAATGAAGTTCGTGTGAATCTACATGGCTTAGCACTGAAGGAGCAACCCAAAGCTACAATTAAGAGGCTGCTGCAAGCACAAGAGGGCAGACTGATGCACATTATGGATCTTGCCAACAACAGAGGTCTCAACCTGCTACTCAATTTTCTGCTCATTGTCTTGGTTCTAGTGCTCGCATTTATCCTTGTGAAGCTGCTGTGAAACTTTGTGAGGCTCTGCTTCCTTCTCAGATCTTGTTTTGAGGTTTTTGCTATGATAATGTAGACAAACTATCTGAATATAAATATGCAAAGACTGCAGAGGCTTAGATATCTGACAGAGAGTATGTTCCCACACCAAATTTATCAGAAAGCAATTCTAAAAGCTATGCACAACTATGTACTTGCCACTGAGCGAAAAAAGGATCTAGAGCCTTGCTGAGTACCTGAAGAAGTTCAACTAAGCATCAGCAGCTACTGTAGTTTCACACTATAGCAGTTGATTGGTATTTAAAGATCTACAAATTATCTGCAGCCTTCAAATAACATCATTTCTGCAAAAAAAGGATAGCAGAAATCAAATTTTTAAAATGGGATTTCTGTAGAACATGTACTTCATAGGAAATGATGTGGATACAGCAGGAAGGCAAAACAAAATGCCAGCACTGAGTTGACAGCACACATCAAACTACCTGTGGAGAGAAAAGCACAGATGCTGTAGAAGGAAACAACGATATCCATGAAAGGCAGTTTGCAGTAGCCAAGATGAGGATAAGAGAAGGTTAAACATGAAAAACGTAATTATTAGTAATAGCTTTTTTCACCACCTATAGTTCACTGCAACACCTTAAAAGCCAGAAGTCTTAGTGTTATCTAGCAGTATCAAAAGAAGCAGCTATCAGAACAACTGAAAAACAATCAACAATTAACCAGGGTTATCACAACTCTGCCTGGGAAACCCTTAACACTGGCACGTTCACAAGCAGTAGGTGCATCTGCACAAACCCAAGTGTGTCACAGTCTCAGTAACCTGGATTTACCACTTAGGCATGGGTCAAGTGAGCAGTGCAGGAGCCCTCCAGCCGTATTTGACAGACCACTTGTTACCTGCCAAAGCAATCATTCAGTCCATAGCTTGCCCACACTTCCGAGCATGTAACATAAACTTACAGGACCTTCTCTGGCCCTTTACAGGATGCTGTACTTTCACCACAGGTCTTTGGGAAGGACAGTGACCAGCAAGAGCACACTTCTCTTACTATTTGCCCAAAGGCAGCTCTACACATCTGAGACATGCTGACAAAGGAGGTGACCTGAAGTAGATTTTCATACATTACACCTGGGGCCAAACAGCTTCCTCTTAGCATCTCACTTCCCCAGCAAAACATGGGTACAGTATGCACTAACATATATACATTGTACAATAAACTCATTATCATAGATATGCACATTAACAGTCTTTTTGCACACATGCAAAAGAGGCAGATGTTGCTCCTGGGGTGGGGGAAGCACCAGCCTTCCAGCTTTTCACTGCCAACACCACATCCCTGACTCAGCACATATACTGCTAAGTGTCAAGTATATTACAGAACTACTCTATTCATGTTCACACCCAAGACTTCCATATGATTACTGTTGTTTTGGAGTGGTTCAGTTATCTGGAAGAGACCAATCTAAACTATGAATAGACTTTAAACAGGAAAAGGCAGTATGCCCAGCAAACCAGAAAGTTCATGTAAGTCCTACCATTAACAGGTATCCATGTTCCACTCTATGCTACCTACTACAAAGATTAGGCAGCATTAGTGTGCTGGTTTGGGCTGGAATAAAGTTGATCTTCTTCCTATTATAGTAGCTAGCATGGGACTACGGTGTAGTGAAAGTTCAAAACATAGTTCATAGCAGCTACTATGAAGAAAATTAACTCTGCTCCAGCCAAACCAGCATGATTAGCTACAGCAGCACGGATAGTTAAAATGAAAGCTCTTCTCTCACCTGCCCTGAAATGCATGCAATAGACATTTGAAATAGCTTCTGCAAACTACATATCCATAGCTTTTAAATGTTGATAGTCATAATAGTATGAATTCCCATGTTTGCATTTAAAGAAGAAAACTCTGCTCAGCTACATCACTGCAAGCACTCTATCACTTATTTTGATAATCTTGAAATATTCTGTTTTAAAAAAACCCCAGAAGCCCTGTACAAGGCATATATGTGATAATGGTTATGTATCTGTTATTGTTTAGGACGATTTTTGTGGATGTTTGACATAGATGGTTCAAAGCACACCAAAAACACAGAAACAAACAGGAAGCCCACTCTAGTCCAAAGCAGAATAAAACCAGCTTTCCCAACAATGGGGTTTTTTGCTGATATGCTGCTTGAGACTATACAAAGCTCATTGTCTGTATGACCTGTATTATTCAAAAGTCTCCTTATCTTAGGGAAACTGCTGTGACAGCGGTTGGCCGTCACAAAAAATAAAATCACATACTCCTTCTTAATAATAGGAGAAAGATGAATCTAATGCCACCAACTGTCACGTATTTCCAGATCCAAAATTACATGTAAAGGAAGTTTTAAGAAACTTTACCATTAAAGCATGGAGAAACAACCCCAGTAGCCTCCTCTCAGCCAGCAATGAACATTACAGAATCCTCAATAAATGCTAAAATACACTGCTGAAACTGAAACATGTATTTTAATCAGATGACATATAAAGTTGTTGAACTTATCAACTTATAAATGCCAAGTTTCTTTTTTGCAATCAAGCACTGTCCAAGTTTGGTTTCCCACTGTCTGCTAGTGCTTACTCCAGACTGAACCCTCATATGAACTATAATGAATGGAATCCCATTTGTTGGGCTACCAACTTCACAGCAAACAGAACAGGCCATAAAAGCTTAATCAGGGCTTCCAATGAAGGAGTTCACTATGGTAAATAAAAGTGATAATTCCTCATGTTACTTCCTGAAAAGTATGGTTTCATCAAAATGTGATGCAGGAAAAATGTTGATATTAACAATTTTTAGTTTTTTGATCTGCCAGGATTGTAAAAAACCCAAAACAAAACAAAATAGTAGCTTTGAGTTGACATTTAAGAATGAAGTTTTATATGGCAACAATGTTACTTGAAGAATATTGTAACTTTTAATTACAGTTTTGTTTATCAATGTTTAAGTATGCATGCAGTTTACTTTCTTCCTTCTCTGTTCCACAATAAAAGTTGTGACCTCTAAATTTCTCAATGCATTGAAATTTAATTTCCAGTGACTTTTATATGCATGGTGTGATCAAGCCAGTGTTTTCCTCATTAAAAAAACCCCACTAAACCTGGTACGTTGAAGGGAAAATATGCACTTAAGCGATTTCCATCTATTATCTCTGCAATATTCTGACACAAATTAGCACACCATGAAGAAATACAGATGCTCCATACACTTGAAAAAAAAAAGAGATTCCTCCTGTGATACCTGCAACACTGTACAAAGTTAATAAGGAGATATGCAACCTTCTGAAACCTTCCTTCACACTGTATTATCTCCAACAATTTTAAAAGCATGCTTTCATTCTAAACCTAATTTCTAGACTGGCGCACAGCATGTACCTAGATGGACTCAGATAATAGGCTATATAACAGAATCACATTTAGAATGGAATTTAAGAAATGCCTTTACATGAAAACATAGAGCTTTTCAATCTAGATTTGTATGGCCTAGTTCAGTAAATAGGAATCACTGTTGTGTATCGCAAGCCTTTTTTCCCTTAGCACAGGTCTTATCACACATTCCCTTACTGAAAAAAATCAGCTGTCCCTTGAAAACAAACAATTAAGTGTATGGTGAAATATAAATTCTGCATGCAAAGTGCTTTCATCGAAGCACTGTTTCTGTGCTTCAGTGTGTAAACTGGACTTCATAAACTGAAAAACTGTTAAAATCTGTTCCTTGGAAATCTGTAGGAGAATGTTTATCTTCAAAAAGCACTCATTAAATAACTCACATTAGCTAGAGAAACGAATTTTCATATGCAACTCCATGATGTTATGCAATAACTCAAGACCAAATCCTTCCTGAAGATTTATTTCTGAAATGTACAAACATCACTCACACCCACAACTGAACAATACACCCTCTTTAAGAAGGTTTTTTGCTGATCCAGAGCACCTTTTCTGCAATTGTAAACCCAACCATGCCCTGGCAGAGAATCTCAGTGTAGCTGTGGGTCTTCTACCCAACACTCCGAGCTTCCCTTACAATGCTAGACAAATGCATAGGAAATTTAATTTTAAAATCCACATTTTACATTTGGAATGGAAAAGTCACATAATAGGCTTTTTTATTTAGGGAGCAAAGTGTAAGAAAAAACACTGAGTTCAGTCAAATTCAAACAATGAAGGAAGCAGACAATCTTGAACTTGGAAGTAATTAACCCTGGAACAGCTTTGGAGGGCTGTTACATTATACTTTACATTTGCCTTTACAGTAAACAAATTCAAAGCTTGACTGAATTTATAAAAATTAACTCTAGTTCAGAGTTTTCCACGACAAACTGTCTACACTAGGCTTATTGTATTATTAAGTCCAACAGCTGTTCCTGGACCATGAGTCCTCAAAATCAACTCAGAAAATCGTTGTTGTCTCTTCTCACTTCAATAGTGATAGAATGGGAGTTTACAGAGGGCAGCTATCAGCCTATCTTAGATATACACAAAGCTGGTCTAGACTTGGCAGTTGAAAGCAAAGTTCATTCTTTTCTCTTCATGGCAATAGTAGTTTTAAAGTAAAAAAGATGACAAACTGCAAATTTTTTCAGTCCTGTAAAAACCACTGTATTTCCACCAGCCTATATATGTAATAAAAACAAAACAGCAAAAGCAATACCCACTAAGAAAAACAAAAATGTTTCTCTAGAGGTATGGCTTTTTCCCTTTTTATAAATCATCAACTTCCTCTATCAAAATCTTAGGCTTTCTACTCTTCCATATATAGAACTTAGGATTCTAGTTTTCTTGGTTTCTCAGAAACAGTATCAGTTCCCAGGTGCACACAGTGCACATAGCACAATTATGCTGAGGCTTCTTTCAAAACAGGTGTAAAGATAGAAAGAACCATTCTCCTTTATTCATCTTTTGTGACATCCCTCCTCCTTACAGCTGTAACCTCTGCCAGAAGACAGGGCAGGCAGGGAGGGCCAGCAGGGGATCCCTCTAAGAGCCCAAAGGCTCATTGTTCTTCTACATGCTTTAACTTTCCATTCCTCTGGGTCCTATTTCACAAACACACCTCACTTGAGGAAATAAACCAGATCACATTTCAAGGCACATCTTGACTCCAAATCATACCAATGGAAGTGCTGGCTAAGGCCACCAGGAATCTCCTCCACAGAAATGTAAAAGTAACAGGTGCAAGGAAAAAAAAGAAAAAAATGCCAGTTTTAGGTAAAATTTCATTCTATAATCTTTCAGTCTCAAAAATCTGGAAAGGTGAAGCACTGCTCTAGGAAAAGGGATAAATAATGTGTTCTCCCTGCTGGCTCTGTCATGCAAAGACACCTCAGCAGCAATGCCTGCATGGATGAAAGTTTTTAAGTAAGTATAATAACACATACAGGGTCATCTGTACATCTATACATTCATCTGTTTCAAACATTAAACTTTCTGTTCGAACTGAGAAAGCAATCATAAGACATGAAAGACAAAAGCTGGGAGTTGTTTTGACCTAAACAAGAGGAAGTTTATAAAACACCCATCCTAAACAAAGTGTTCCATAAAAGGTACATAAAAGATAATGAAGAGACACATACCTAAATGAAGGAAAGAAGTAAATAAAGTTTATCTTTGCTCTTGTGAGACACCACCTGGAGTTCTGGTGTCCCCAGCGTAAGAAGGACATGGAACTGTTGGATCAAGTTTAGAGGAGGCCACAAAGCTGGTAAGATGCCTGGAGCACCTACCCTACAAACACAGGCTGAGAAATTTTGGGCTGTTCAGCCAGGAGAAAATTGCGTGGAGACCTCATGGCAACCTTCCGGTATCTGAAAGGGGAGTAGAAGGAAGCTGGAGAGGGACCCTTTGTCAGGAAGCGTAGTGATAGGGGCACTGAGAGGAGCAATCGGTACAAATTGGAAGAGGGGAATTTAGGCTGGATATTCAGAAGAAATTCTTTACAGTGAGGTGGTGAGACACAGGAACAGGTCACTCAGGCAGGCTGTGGTTGCCCCAGTCCAGGCAGAGTTGGTTACAAGTAGGTTACCCAACCTACCAGGCTGGGTGAGGCTTTGAGTGTCTATTGGGAGGTGTCCCTGCCCATGGCAGGGGTTGCTGGAATGAGATGGCCTTTAAGGTCCCTGCCAACACTTGACATTCTAAGATTCTATATATTTAAGCCAAGATGAGAACCACCAGGCACAGTAATCTGCTCAGAAACCTCACAAACAGTACCCCTCGTGGCTGCAGCCAGCTACATTTGTATCAGGTGTTTGGGAAGACTCAAACAGACAGACAGACCAAGATCCTTCATGGTGCCCTGCTGTCACTTCCCAAACCCCTCGTGCTCTCTTCAATGCCACCAGCAGCTGCCAGCTGCCAAGAGTACAGCCAGCAGTGCCCCAGACTCAGCCTCAGTAGTAACCCAGTTTTTATCACTTTGGCTCTGAGAGGAGCTCATCTGCTTCTGCTCTCTACCTGGGGAATTACTCAGCATCAAAATCTTCAAAAAACTTAAGAGAAAGATGAGTGTTTCTGTAGCAAAAAAGGTAAAAGGTGGCTACCCCCAAAAACCCCCAACACAATGAAAACCAACCACACCACCAAAAAAACAGAACCAGATCACCATTAAGAGTGACACTAGAACAAGAAGCTCTAAACCTGTCAAGTCTTTCCTTCCACCAGAAGAAACAACAAAATTTGAGCACAATTGTCTGTAAATTACTTCATGTCATTCAGGCTGGAGAAAACAGGTCATGTGTACATGCAGATTATATCTGCTCAGATAATACCTAGTTTAACTTTAAGATGCATTTCAGACAAATTTACATTTTGTATATTGCTTGGGATTTTTTTGCAAGTGAAGCCAAGTTTACCTACACAGGTAAACATGGACATGCAGATTTTAAATACCGCCTTCCTTCACAAACTGTATCTTCCCACAGGGGAAGAGCTGAAAACAAAAACTGAATTGTCATGCTAGAAAGGATTACCTGTCTCAAAACTATGTGCTTGATGTTCTCTATATGAAAGTATTTTAAGTATGACACACAAACCCCACATATCATTTAAATAAACAAGATTCATTGACTACTATTAGTTCATTTTAATTAGCTAAAAGATAAGGAGTAATATCAAACTGAATTCAGTTTTTCAGTGCTGGGCATAGTGATATTTAATATTCGTTCATCCTTGCAGTACACGGAAGTCATTCTCAATTTGCTGAATGTATAAATGCAGCCTCTTTTTAAGCCTGTTCAGATCAAAATACATTCACATTTCCTTCACAACACTGTGATCAAAGACTCTCTCTAAAACTACTGAAAAGGTTATTTGATGAACCTCTTACTGTGCCCAACTCCATGTAAAGAAATGCTAGTCCCATGCATACAGGCTCAGTGAATCAGAGTAAACTGTAAGCAGACAGCAGAAAAAAAAGAAAAAAAAACAACCAAAAAAACCTCCAAACAACACAAAACTGCACTCAAGTAATAATGAGAAACAAGCAGCAACATTCTCAATCAAAGCTTAAAAACATCATTACCTGTTTAAGAGGACCTGTTCCCCTTCCGGTTTCATTAGAAACTGCCTGTTATTTCTCAGGTATAACACATAATGCCACATGATGGCAGCAGACACCAAGCTTTAGCCTTACCTGCACAGGCTGTTCGCCTCCTATTCTAAAATCTTCAGGCTGCTGCACATGCCATGCAGCTACACCGTAGGGCTCCTCAGCAGGCCTGCAGTCCAGGGGATTTGCACGTAGCTGTTCCTTAAGCCACATTTGAGTCCTCACCGCTGGCTGTATGGGAGCTCCACTCACAGCCTGCTGTCCCAGGGTGGCGTATCTCTGTCCGAAAGCTTCACAACTGGCTGCCGTAGGCTTGCTTTCAGGTAAGGCACTGTAGGTCAAGTCTAAGGCATGTCTCCTACCTGGGGAATCTGAAACAAAATCGTCTTTGCTGCAAGTTTCAAATTTATATTTGCAGTCCAGTAGAGATCGTTTTCTCCCCATTTCTTTGTCCTCAATTTTGAGCAACTCCATGCTGTCATGCAAACAACTTGGCCCATTTGTCCTTAACTGGGGTGACACGGCTTTGTCTGTACCAGCTCTGTATTCCACTGAATGACTACTACCATCCTGGCTGAAGGTATTTGGTGAGCTGAGTTTAGACAACGAGGACCATTTTCTTACAGGTCTTGCATCTTTCATGTCAAGAGAATTGTCCAGGGAACCCTGATTTCTGCCTCCTCCTGACCGTACAAAGCTTGTACTCCATTTTGAGCCATCAGACTTGAAAGCTTCCCTGTGTTTGGAAAGTGAAGAGCTGGCATTAGACAGCATCACATGGGCAGTGGGAATAGAAACCAGTGATCTGCTGGGCTTAAACGAGGATGTACCACTTGAAGTTGAATGATCTGTGAAGAGAGATTTATCATGTAAGTAAGTACAGTACAGAACTTGGTAATACCAGTACAGAGAAGACAAATCCTCACATTCAAGGTTAAATGCAAAAATAGAAGGAAAGAGTTTTTTTGACACAATAGGGCCTTCTAAACCATCCAAGATTATGAGAATGGAAATCAATTAAATTGGGAGTAGTTCAGATTTATTTTGCTCAGTTGCCATCCTTACAAAAAGAAAAGTGCACTAAGCAGTGGCAACAGCAGATCCAGAGAGACTTTTCAAGCTGTGAACCAAAGAAAGCATTGTTCATTCCCCAGCTTTAAGGGGCCAGGATTTCTCTCCCACCCAGATAATACAAAGTAGCTTCTATTACACAAATGGTAGAGGTATCACAATTCCAGAGCCCCAAGACTGCTTCCTTGTCCATCGTCCCCCTTCTCATTTCTAAAGGCAAAACTATTCACTAAACGCACGTTGTAAAATGGCAGTGCTGGAAAGGAACCAGCTTAACAATGGTCGCTTGGACAGAACTACTCATCCCTTTTGGATCTCACAGATTCCAAAGTATGCTTCTTGTGCTGGGTTTGACTGGGATAGAGTTAGTTTCCTCCACAGTAGAATGTACTGGGCTGTGTTTTGAATTTGTGCTGAAAACAGTGTTGATAACTTAGGGATGTTTTAGTTCCCGCTGAGCAGTGCTTACACACAATGAAGACCTTTTTGCTTCTCATTCCACTCCACCAGTGAGAAGACTGAGGGCACATAAGGAGCTGGGAGGGGACACAGCAGGGACAGCTGATCCCAGCTGACCAAAGGGATATTCCATATCATATGGTATCATGCTCAGCAACAAAACTAGGGGGAAGGTTGGTTTGGGAGGCTGCTACTCAGGCAACACTTGGCTGGTGGTGAGCAAGTGTTTTCATCTGCAGCCTTTCCTGGTTCTTATGTCTCACTTTGTAATTTTCCTTAGAATTTTTTATTCTTTTCAATTACTGTTTTTATCTCAACTCATGAGTTTTTTCCACTTTTACACTTCCAGTTCTCTCCCCCATCAGACCAGGTGTAGGAGCAGGAGGAGTGAGTGTCTGTGCATTTACAGATCCACATACACCACCACACCTGAACGGTGTGTATCTAATGTATAAAATGTTTCCCAAGCCAAAGCATCAAGAACAGAGAAATCAGTGGGTTGTTATTCAGGAGGGGACAGCAGAACAAAGATGAGAAAGGTAAAGGAGAGGTTACTGTGGGCTGGCTGAGGCGTCTCACACATCAGTAACATGTGCTTAGCATCAGTTGGTGGACAACAAAAATAAACACCTAATACTCCCATTAGAGGATCAGCTCCCGCCAAGTCACATGGCTGTACCTCAGCAAGCTCCTATTGCTCGTTAGGTTCATGGCAGATAGAATCAAACTGCTCTAATTAAAAGATTCTTTTGGTGTCTCTTTTTGCCAAAAGGAAGACAGATACACTCTTGTTTCTCTCACCCTAACTTAGAGAGAACCGAATTCATTGAGATTTGTCAGCTGGTACAAGAACTCATGGTGGGACAATTTAAAAGAAAAAATAATTGTTAAACAAGTACAACTGGCATACCACTAGGTCAATGTGATTTGCTGAAAGCCAGAACACATTATTAATTGAGCACTTTCAAAGCACATATTTGACTCAACATACCACACCACAGATAGGAAAAAGAAGAGCTTCTAATGGTGCACCACCTTTTAAAAATGGTAGCACTTCTTTTCCTTTGTATTCAAGTAAAGATATCCTTATCCCCAACTTGAATACTCCTCTCTATTTGGGACCAGACCGCCTCACTCCTTGCAGCACTACACAAAATAATACTGTTTTATAGTCACAATCTTCATGACAAAAATTAATTACAGCCCACAAAACAATAAACAGTTCCTTAATAGTTACCTGCTTATTACACAGTAAATGCCAGAGCTCCTAAGAAGGCAGAAAATCTTGCTGAAACCCCCCTGCCTCCTAATGAGTCACTGCCCCCCCACGTACCCTCCCATTTCAAAGCATAAGCTCACACCACATTGCTTCTTCCCTCTACCCAGCCACCTACTTTCACTGTAGTTACAAAACATTGCTGTCTTTAAAATTTGACAAAACTGCCCAAGCTGGATGAAGTGGACCAACAGTTTAAGAGTTATTCATAGGGTGCTGATGACGACCAGAGAATAAACACAGGGGCTGTCCTGTACAGGGCCAGGAGCTGGACTTCAGTGATCCTTGAGGGTTCCATCCAACTCAGGAAATTCTATGATTCTATGATAAAGTTAAACGAAGAGTAGAATACTACCAGCTTGTTACTTGATTAATCATGCTGCTAATTCATGTGGGGTAACATTTTTTTCCTGCAAGATGAAAGACCTTCTCGCCTTCCTGTGCTTCTTCCATAAAAATTCTATACTGCAAAGAGAAACATTTTTCTTGGCTGTTCTCTGTCTGGATACTGGGGCATGCTAAAGAGGAAGACAGAAGGCCACACAACCCTTCTCAAGTAGAAGGAATCACGGCATTCTAACCAAACACACCAGTGCCCACAGATATTGGGACAGGGGAGATGGTGATACTGCAACACTATTTCCAAAAACTGTGATATGCCCACCACATGTAAACTATTGCAAACTGTTTGCCTGTGCCAGGTACAGTATCAGCTTCTCTCATCTCTGCCTGACTGTGTTCTCTCATAGCTCATTAGGTGCTTCCATAAAAGGCCACTATAAACTGGGTACATCTTGCTACACTGCCTAGCAAGGGCTGAAGCTTCCAGTCCTGCTCTGCAATAGAAGCAAAGACACACGGCCTTGTCTGTCTGAGGACGGGAGAGCAGCAACAAGAAGGTGAAAGAGGTATATGATCTGATGAAGCTGGAGACTCACACACGTGTATTATAAAACGGAAGGCACAGGGTTACAGTCCTGCTTTTGGGAACGTGCAGCAGAAGAATAGGAAGAGACTCTTGCTCTTCTGCTACTCTCCCAGGGAAAGTAGGGATGGAAATGTACAGTAGAAAGAAACACGTGTCTTCTTGTACGTACTGCTCAGCAAAAGGCTGCTGCCTTTGTAACACTCAAGAAAACTAACCTTTGTATTGTGCCTTACTCAGAAGGTGAATCCGACACAGCACAAAGTCAGTCCAGCAAAGGCAGCAGTCCCAGGCTTTTTTATTAAAAAAAAATTGATTACATGAGAATTCAAAAAAAACCCCAACTGTTAGGACCTATGCTTTAGGCTATGCAGATTTCTAGGAGTAGAAACATCACATATGCAAGAGGAAGGTAAGAGAAGAAATTCTGTATATATGTATCTGTGAAAGTTAAAATAATTAAAAAATACATAGTAGTATTTAATATAGGATTTTCAGTCTAAAATACTGACTTAATGGTATCTATACACAGTCTTCAAACTAGAATTAAATCCAGTAATAATTAGTAGTATATGACCTCCATTTACTAGATTACAGAGTTATTAATATGTGGAAGATTTTTATTTTTCCTTCTATTCTTTATTAAATTAAAAAATGAATAAATTTTGAGTTAAAGGTCTTTTCCTCACTTCCAATTCTAAACTCTTCAAGCAGATTTAAACTTGCAATACCGCTTATATCCAACTACAGCTGATGGATGTCTCCAATAATTTGTCTCAAAGTGAAACACAGTAATTTTGGCTTCAAGTTGTCCTAATTAGTCTTCCCATTAACCCTCACTGAAACATACGAGAAAATTCACACCACCTCTTAGAACATATTGCTTCCGTCTGCCTTTCCTGCAGGCTCAGCTGGAAAGAGAGGCAGTCTGCATTCTGAAACATCTCACGACACAAAAAGGAGGAAATTCGTAAATTTCATTGAAAATAGGAGAGAATACAGAAAGCATCATGAGACTTAAAAGACGTTACCTTTTCTACAGTCGCAGGAATAAGCTCCATTTGGCCAAATCCTCTGAAATACTACTTTATCCCAGCTGCAGGTTTTTCCCTTCCATACAGGCAGGGGTAAGCAAACACCTAGTTCAGAAGTGAAAGCTCTCTCTCCTTGGGATTACTTGGTTTTTACATCATTGAGCTGGTATTTATTTGAAGATTACAAATGCTTTTAAACATGGCTTGTGCGTCTCTAGAGTCTTTCAATGCTTAAGACTGCTCTCATTAATGAAAACTGAAAGAGTCAGGAGGAAAAACAAAGTAGCTAAATGCTTCTGATTTTTCTTTTAGCAGAATTAAAATTATATGATGAATTTTGCTTTTCCATTATCCTAATAACTTTTTTGGGGCCCACCATAAAATTCCCTAGAGCACTTTTCTAATAGGCATGACATTTTAATACCTGATCCAATCCTTCAAACCCCACAAAAAATAAGAGAATTCAAAAAATGCTATTTTGGAAACACAAGATATCTACCACATAATAGCAGCAGATGAAATAAAAAAAAATAAAGAACATTTCATATGGCTTTCTTACCATCTTGTGTTACACTTCTGAACTGTTTCATTATTGCATATCTGGCAGAGAAAATAACGCAACAGAATCAATTTTGGTCCTAATAAAAAAAAATAATCACAGAGAGAAAGCACATCAGACACTTTTTTCTGAAGTAGGGGGAGAAGAAAGAAACCCTCCAATATAAAGTTAACGAACACCTCATGCTCTTTTACATTTTCTTGTGCTATGCTTTTTACATCACTGGAAGAAAAATCTCTGAAGCCACTTCTCAGGCCAGATGCATACCACCATCATTGAGCTACCCAAAATCCTTATGTCGCCAAAGAGTCAATCAAACACACGAGTCAGGAAAGGTTCACTGTAACCTTAAGTAACTTCTTTAGCTGCAAAATGAAACTAGTACTATAAGAACTCACATCTACAAGATATATTTCAACATGGGACAAATTCTTCACTGCTCCCAATAAGATATTATCAAATGACAGCAGAGTAATCAGCTAATATAGTCTCCTAATGGTAATCATTTGATATACATGTTTATGGGATGCACGTGTATCTAAGGCCACTGAAAACAGAGAACCTTCCTTGTGTGAAGGACTTTGAAATCTGATATTTTATCCAGGGTATAATTAGAATTCCCTGACCATGGAGAAAAACACCAGTATGAAAAACAGCTGACCTTTTCTTCCTGTCCTTCCTTGCCACTGCTCCAAAACACTGACACAGTTTACTCCAATCCTGGAAAATAAACTGAACTATTCTTAATAAGTGAGCAGAAGATAAACAGGGGAAGTCAAGCCTCCATTATACAAATTAAAGGTCTTGAATCTGGCTGTGGTTTAGTGTACAAAAGCTCTCACATTCATTATAGGATGTCAGTTCCTGCAAACTGTTCTGTAACTCTTAACTGCATAGACCCCCAGCAATGAGCCAGAAGCAATTCTAGCATCCAACATAGGACCGAAGGGGCCAAGGTAGAGTCTTCAATCTACCATGCAAACATGTGGCTGCTTCCCAGAAATCTCCAAAACAGTTGCTTTCAACAACAGAAGTGTCCATCTGTCCTGGGAGTTGGCTGAAAATGGTTCATGATGGGATGATGTACATGCCAGCAGTATTGATGCTACACTTGTGTTCCTCCCACCTACATACTCACAAACTGCACCAGCCTTAATGCAGCACAGATAAGATGAGCCAAATGAGAAATTCCAAAAGAGACAGGCAGGAAGCCAGTCCTAGTAAAAAGTCCTGAAGAGACTGACCTCTGGAAGCAAAAGCATGCCTTTCCAGGGTGCAGCAGCAGTCACTGGAACGTCTTGGGCTTGGTTGGTTTGTTTTGGTTGGCATTTTTTGTTTGTTTGTTTCTTTGTTTGTGGGGGTGGGGGGAATGTTTGGTTTTTTTAATTTTTTGTACTGTCTAAATATCTTCACCATTTTTTTTTACATGGCCTGTTCATACTTACTTCAAGTTTACTATGTAAAAATGTGAGGTGAATGAATGAAGGAAATCTCTGCAAATAACTTCTTCCAAGGAATAACGCAAAACATGCATCATAGAAAGCTGTAGCAGAAAGGGAAGCACCACAGACACAGCAGAGAACTCTTCAGACATTTAACAAGTTCTTTATGAAAAAGAATTCTTAACATTATTTGTTTATACAGTTCTGTGTTTCAACGGCAACTAATACAGAAGAATAACTAACAAAAAAACTTAACTAGAGGCAGAACATAATTTAATGCTAATTCCATGATAATGTAAAATAACATTAAACACTTCGCGCCAGTAAAGTGAGATGGTTGTGTGGTTGTGTCACATTTATATCTTCACAGGAGAAACAGTCATGTGGTGTTCAGAAGCAAGTTCAATTAATGTCATTTGGAAAAAAAGAAGTAAGCTCACTGCCTTCCACTATCACCAGTTAGTGTACTGCCAGTAGCAATCAGAACTCTTTTACATAAGATGTGGATAGCAAACTCCAAGTCAGTTCTACTTTTTTTCATATTAATTGTGTAGGATTTTCTGTAATCTACTGTGATGCATACCAAAAGAACACAATTTGTACCTAAAAACTTGCTGGTTTTAAAAGCTGAAGTAATTTACACACTACAGAATTCACAAAGAATTCATACAGTACAATCCTGAATAATAAAAATTCATACTTAGAAGGTTGCAGTTGAGGCACAATTTTCAAAAACTGAAGCACTATTATTGCTTTTATGACTTCCCTTCAGACGAAATACTGGTAAAGCTACCACCCTTGAGCAGTGCTACTGTAGAGAGATGGAAGAAGGAGTAAATGGTAGGTCAGCCTCACAGGCATCCTACAATGTACATAAATAAAAAAAATTACTGCAAGAAGAATTTAGAGGATTTTTAGTAAGTAGAGCAGAAAACCACGCTGGAAAGAGTAAAAGCTACAACATAGAAGTACCAGGGTAGCATACGCACTCACACAAGAAAAGAAATGCAGAGATAACACTGAGTTCCAGCAAATGGCAAGCAGCTTCTCAGGCATCCTTACCAACAACAGGAACACTACATACGTATGAACACACTTGAGCAGAAACTTGCCTAACATATCTCATCTAATTTATTATGGCCTGGCCATTTGGTATCCATCTTCATTATCCTTCTCCTCTACAGTTCTGAAGTTACTTTTACCCCGATTTATGACAGCTCATTCATTTCCACACCCTTCAGGCACACACCTTCTCCTTTGTTTGCCAGAGAGGTGATAAGGTAGCAACAATCCTACACAGTGTAAGAACTTGCAAATAATAAAAAAAAAAAAAGGCGAAGTGGGAAACACATATGTTCTAAGGTTGGTTTAATTAAGCTCAACACAGAAACTGTCACTGAACAAAAGAGAATTATACCTCCTCAGTGCACAAATGAAAAGTATTTACTCATAAATTACTCACTTCTCCCTAATTTCATATTATTCACATCCTGTTTTCTGCTTACCACATAAAAGGTTGCCTTTCTTCACTTATATCTACCTACTTCCCCTGAACACCGTTATTGACAAAGAATGTGCCCTGTAGAACTTAGTACTCTGACTGGATTGAATTGTAGCATTTATGGTACTGAAATACTCTTTCAGAAGTCTGCTCTTTGATCAATTCTTATCAGGATACAGACGACACCAGCTTTGATTTATTTAGAGCACTGTCCCATGCCTGAGAGGTCACCCCTGTACAACAACATCAGGTTCCCATCACACCTTCCGAGATGGCACACTTGACAAAACCTCACTAGTAAAGTTCTTAGATCCCAGCAGCAAGGACATGCAGCTAAATGACAGAGTGGACCACATCTTCATATGATCTCACCTCAGCACTACAAATCAGTCTCTGCATTCCATATCCCCATTCCAGACAAAATTCTTAATTTCATCACTTAAGTTAGATGGCAAGAGGCTATCTGAGCATCTCTGCAAAGAACTGCACACAGGTGATCAAACCAGAATGAGTGCCAAAATGAAGCACACAACAGAGATAATACATTAGCCTTTTTGACCATACATGATCAGTTTAAAAACCACTACACAGGAGACAAGCTCAGTAGAAAGTATTAATTTTCTCCTATGTGCCACAGAAGTCAGATTTAAGGCCAAAGTTCCCAGTACTAACTGAAGTTAAAAGATATTTGGTAGAATGACCTGTCATCCAAAACAATCCTCATTAAAAATTAATGCACATATCCCTGAAATATATAGTGGATTTGGGGAACTTTTTTGTGCAAGAAGATACTGGGTAAAGTGATCCACATTCTGCTTTTATAAAAGAAGTTCCTTTAAATTAGCTGATTGGCTGTATCAATTATCACGCAACTCAAATAATAAAAACTTCACATGTATTTCAACAGACAAAGCTTAACAAAAACTTCTAACAATGCTGTATGTTTTGCAACAGTTGACTTCAGGGATACTGTACCAGGCCAGCACAATAATAGGGGAAAACAAACACAAACTCCACAAACAAACAAAAAAAGGCAAACATATGTGAGTGGTACATGTGTTTTTGAGTGGTACAGTAAACCTCCTGGGATTTGCAAGGATAAAGCTGACGTCTTAACACTCATTATGTATATACATGCAGAGAGAAGATAGAAAAGAAAAGCCCTAAGCCCCCAACATATTAGATACATACCAAGTATAGCCATCCTGCCTAAGGGATCTTAACATAACTGATATTTTAGGATACAAAGGAGAGTACCATCTATTAGTGTTTCCATGAAGTGACAATTTACCTAGCAATATCTAGGCTAATAATATTCAGATGGGGAATCCACAACTCCAGAAGAGAAATATCTTCAAACAAATTTAGTAACTTCCTACTCTTGAGCCAGATCTGGGTCAATTTAGCTTGCTCACATAAAACCCAGATTCAGGTGATATAACAAGGGACCGTAAAGAGAAGTAGCACTGTATTGAGGTGGGATGCTGCCATTCCAAAATGGTCCTGTGCAACAAGGACAGATTTAGTGAACATGCATACAGTTCAAAAAGCAGGAAGTGAAACTTGTTTTACAGGAAAATATTATTCAGCAGAGAAAAATAAATTATAGTAGAGTCAACCACTCAAGACTCTATTCTGTTTTTCCTTACTGTACGCAATTATTCCAGATGCCACTGCTAGAGAAATGTCAAAGTATAATTCATTAAAAGCACATGAGACAAATACAATACCATGGGGTATTGAACTGATGCAGAAAATATTTCACAGATTGTATCTGAGTAGAGAGTCTAAACAGCAGGTAAGCCCAAGAGCAAATTTTTACTCCATATCAGTCACTGAAAACAAGTTATTTATGACTGCCATTGGTGTAAGCCTGCAATGGCCATCTGCTAAACTAATCTACAAAGACAAAGGCTAACCGAAATTACATGAAAATCTCTTTAGATGAGAAAACAGAGCATGTTGAGCTAAAAGTATGTCTTTAAAGAATGAACTCATTTCACCAGACTACCACAGACCTTTTGATTTATGCAATTTGCCTCCTTATCCCAAGGGTATCACACACCCACCGTCAAATGCAAGTGATTTCTAGAAACACAACAGAATAAAGGATGCTCTGAACAGTCATTTTCAAAGTTAAACTTTCTCAGCAGTAACTGCCACACACACAAAGAGATATCCCATTCTCAATGCTTCCTCTTGATGTGCGCCTCTGCATACAGATTCAGTTTTGGTCCTATTATTACTGCTATATATATACAGTACCTGACAGAAAGCTGCTACAGATGTTCACAGGCTGCTGTATGAGTACATGTGAGTTACACGCAACTGGCCACCACCAAACAGTAAATATTATGCATACAATGTGGGTGCTCTGTGCAAGAGTACATACTGAACAAAAGATAAATTTGTATCCCACAGTACCTATCCATTTTCTCCAGCAGTCGAGAGCTATTTTTACGAAACAGTTACATAACTAAGTAGAACAATTTTTAGATTAACAGGTTCTATATTCCCCCCTCAGGGTAAGAGGATAAAGCAATATTCCAGAACAGCAGTCACGTAAACAGGCAACTACATTTTGCTGAAATAGAAGTATGAATGAAAACCTATACTGCCACAGGGAACTCTTTCTTTGTGGTTGGCTGTTTCGTTTTTATAAAAGTCTAGATCTTAACTTGTATTTGCCCTTTTATGAAGGCCATCTACCGCTTCCAATTCCATTTTCCAACAACAAGCACTTAGCAGTGAAGACATAAGGAAATTAAATATCCCCCTAGGATCTTCATTAAAAGTAATGGCTAAAGGGGAAAAATACTATAGATGTCACAATACATCTCTCCTCCTGCCTTTCTGAATCTGCAAGATACCCATGCTCCAGGGATGGCGACACAACTACTCTCCTGGGCAGCCTATTCCAATATTTGACAACCCTTTAATGGGTAACTTCCAAGTATCACACACACTTCTGTACAGTAAGAGTACATGTGTACATCACCCACATGGAAAAAGAAATCCTTTTACAGACAGAAGCAGGTGCTCTATAAGCAGCCACAGCAGCAATGCTGCCATGGGTCCACTGAGGCACAGAGATACTTACTGCTTGACGGCTTTCACTGCTCCATAGCAAGACTGTCTCTGTCTGCCTCCTTCCTCCTGCTGCAGAGAAAGGTCAGGCCGGGTCGGCAGACACAGCCAGCTTGCCTTGCTGCAGCACTGCTACGGCCACACACCTCTTGGAAGCAGTTAATGTACCACAAGCAATTTACTTAATACGCTTTGGGAATACCTATATCGAGCAGTAATCCCTTCCAAGGGCCAGAAATCATCTCAAGGAATCCCAAAAATTCAACTGCAGCCTCAAGAATAACTTAACTCATCGGGGAAGTCTCTTCCCTTCAGATGCTGATCCCCAAATGGTACAAGAATAACAGGTTAACAGAAGCTCATATTCAACTGTAATAGGTCTGCTGAGGACCTAGCAGTCTTGGCCTACATAATTACTTACCAAGACTTGGGAAAAAACACGTATTTAAACAAGACATTAAAAAAAAATTAGAAAAGGGAAAAAAGCCCAAACAAACATAAAAAAATCCCAAACCTGAAAACAAGTATTAAAAAAACCCAGAAAGTAAATACAGAAAAGAGTAAAATACCATATTGCAGAAATCGCTCCAGCACTCTGTTTTCTGACTCTTATATTCTTAGCTTTGCTATTCTACCCTTCATTTAATATACAATAATCTCACCTTCCATTAAAGTGTCTTGGACACTTTAGGGCTCTGATAAAAAAGTTAACAGCCTACTCCACATGTAGGTCACCATCTGGAACCCAGCTCAGGACACAGAGGATTAACCTTAAATTGGATTTTAGCATAGCTCTATATCCCACAGAAGTAGTCACTTTTTATACTCCAAATATTAAGCCTCGTTAATCCTTATTTCTCTAATTAATTACATGAGGCAAAGTGTTATAACAACTATCCTAATGTCACGCAGTAAACCTTACCTGTTTCCTCCCACTGCTCTCTACACTGAGCAGTACTGGCTACCCTGGTTTAATGTGTGCCTTTTACATTTCACAAATTCAAGCAGAACAAAAAGGAGGAATAAACTGGGGGGCAGGGTGGGGGGAAAGAGGGTAAGACCCACCTGGAATTCACAGCATTTTCCTATAGAAACCAAAAGCATGATACTTGCCAAAGGAATTTGATATTCTTGTAATTAAGAGAAACATTCTGAAAGCAACAAGATATAGAAATGTTACTCTATTCATCCTACAAAACTCATTACAATACAAAAAACAGATGTGGAAAACCTCTTGCTTTCCTGCATCATCTGGCTTTCACCATCTTGACTCCAGCTCCTAATAGTCTCTTTTCCAGACACATTTATGAAACCATGATACTAAGACTGTTAATAACTGAAAGTTGTTCTAATTCCAGTACACAATTTACCTACAGCTTAAAACAAAGGAGCAGGATTCATGCTTCTATAATGCTCATAAACAATTCTTCCTTCAGGACCTCTAACTTCCATACACACACTCTCAGGACTTAATTTTACTTTTTTTTTGGAGGACAGTTGACAGTTTGAGCAAATGTGAATAATAGATGGGTAAAATTAGCAGTGTTAACTCAGAGACTATATTTAGAACAAAAGTACACACTCTTAGGAGGATTTCTGTACTGTAAAAAATAAGCCTCCAATCCAAAAGGGAACTGCTATGTCCACAGTATATGCCCAACATCAGAGAAGCCATGGAGGATAATTTTAAAGGCAGGAGGAAAAAAACCCCTAGACTTCATGGAAGTTGCTATCTGAGTAATATTACTGTGAAGTTTTCCTGGAATATATATACAAATCTAAATGCTTGACAGTGTTTCTTCACCTGCTAGTAGTTTGTCTATGAAGTAACGACAGTTATATACTATTAATCTGAACCTGTATGTCACTTTTTTTTGAAAAATTCTGAAAACTAAAGGTCATTCATGCCCTTTGAAAAGGCTGACTGAAAGATCTGATTTCAACTATAACTGATGCTTAAATAACCAGGTACCAAATCAGGAGAGAAATGCATAATGCCCACTAGAGTATTTTATCACAGCTTTTCCTAATGACAATATTTAGCTTTGTAAATAATTTCTAAGATAAAAAAAATTTAAAAAAATTAACAGCAATTTACTGCTGCTCCATTTTTCACCAGCAATCCATTTCTAAAAGTTGTTTCGCTCCCCATTATGGCACAGAAAAGATAGTTTACTGCCCTGACATTACAATTTAATTAAGTGAAACCAACAAATCCAATTAAATCATAAAAGCCAGAAAATAAAAGTAATTAATTATAAAAATGCTTTAACAGAATGTTTCTCCTTCCCAAAGATCAAAATTACTTTGCCAAATCATATGTATGTCAGGCACCATTTGGTCCACCAAATTCATCCTCCCTGGAGTGAAACACAACAAATTTTATCAGCAGTCTCAGATTAAAAGACTTGACTATATGTAACAGAACTGTAACTAACTCCAACTTGTGGATTTGAGATTATTTCTGTAGTCATTTAAGATAAAACACGCTAAAGCATTCAAAACAAAAAGAAGGCAACACACACACAAAAAATCCTTCCTTGGTGAGGTTCTGGGCGTTGATCATAATTCTAGAAATCAGCTTGGCATCTCAATTCCCAAAGGCAAGGTTTACCCAGCACCTGAATGGGATGCTGCTTCACTGCCAACACGCCTTCCTGAGTACCCGCTGGATATCAAGCAGTACTGAGCAGAGCCCTTCATGTTTACACAGAGCATACCACCTGACATAAGAACTGCAGAGTTATTTGAAGTGCTGCTACACATATTGCTACCCAGTCTTCTGAACACTCTCCTAGACAATATGAAAACAGAAGAAGGGTTTACCCACAGCTAACAAGCTTGAACACATATAATCTACATTATATTTTCCTTCTTTTAGTGATCATTTCTCTCTGCTCCCCATGAAAACTGGAAGACAGTTTTTATGTTCCTTTTGTTTTCTGATGTGCACAGTTAAAAGTACAGAGCAATAGGTGGGAGAGCAGGGAATGTTTCAATTGCTGTCTTTGATAATGGAAAGAATTTAGTGTTTACAAACTTATTTCTAGTTGTTGCCTGATATATTTAGATATTTATAGTACTCATCACTATGGTATCCAAGCACATTAGCAGTGCTATGACCCACATGAAAAAAAAAAATCCCTAAACTGTTTCTTCTCCACTTTCCAGCCTAATAACAAACACCTCAGTTAAGCTATTACTAGCACAGTATGTTCCATAAATTAAAAATGAACTCTTAAAAAGGTAGACTCAATTTCAGATCTTACTTTTTGATTAAAACAGGCAGGGAACAAAGAATATCACAGAAGTTGGTGTGGGAGAAAACAGATTACCAGGATGTGCTCTCTGGATCTGAAATAAAGTCAGCTACATAACTACTAGCTCAGAAAGTCTGAATCATACTTACAGCAAGTATTTAAATTTAAAAAAAAAAACTACAGTTGTCTAATTACATTAATAATTGAAGTCATCTTTCACCCCACAGAAACACAAGACAGTCATTTTGCGCAATGCGGTATCTAATGTGTTCTTCAGGGTTACCCAATAGCACCAGTAAATCCCTAACATAGCAAATTGTAATGGCATTCAGCCCACATCCAAGCTACTAGGATAAAATCTGAAACTCTGCAAAGGGTAGCAATGTTAGAAGCTACACGCAGATCTTCAAATCCCCACTCAAGTGGTATAAGGTTATTGATGCACTTCAGCTTCAAAAGAGAGGCTGACACAAGATTTTTAATAATCAAAGCTACCATGACTAACACTCCACAGAATATTTTTAATCGGCCACTGTTAAATTTGCTTTCACATCTTGGGCCAGCATTGGTAGGCAGATTAGACACAATTATAATATTGAAATAATGAAGCAGTTGAAACAACTGCATCAATAACAATTATAAACACTGAATGCAAGAACAGCTCTTAACAGAAATTCCAGATATATTTTTATCCTGTATTTTTGCAATGCACCTTATTTTTAGATTTTCATTTATATTCTCAGTTATTACAGGCCAAAAATATTAACGATGTTGGAAAAACAAGCATGGTAACTGTTTTACATATATACGCCCATTCAAGCTCGAACATACATACAATAGGTACATATTGACTATTAGTATACACTGATTTAACCAGCCTCACAAACCAGCAAGTTTCAGAGGAAAAGGGGAAAAAAAATCCATGCTTCTCTAAGCTTGATATCAGACTTCTGAAACACAGAAGTCCACCATATGTACCATGTACCATTTACTTCCCAAAAACTAGAATAACACCCACCCATGTAAGCACCAGTCTAATTAACTTTTACAGTAAATTAACGGTATACATGGGAGAACAGTACTCCCAGAGTCATATAAACATGAACTCTTGGCAGTAAGTCACATGCTTTATTAATTCTGCTAGACTATGCTACCTGCCAGGATTAAAATGAATATTCATATATATTCATAATATTCCTACTTTCAAATTCCCATTTCATTCCAAAACTTCAGAAGTACTTAATGAAAAAGCTTCTGAATTTCTCCCATTCCTCATCTCCTTACAAAATTATCTGTCCCTGTTTCCATTAACAAGTAAATAAATTTTAATTTCCATTAAAAAAATAAATTCCACTGACAAGCAAACAAACCCTTCAATTTTTGTTATTCACTCATCATGTCTACATATATAACACATCTTTGTATCCTACAAGAGTTTGATGATGTCACTTACTGACATTAGTCTTAACATGTAGAAAAACAATGCAATTCTCCTAGACCTTATTTCACGAAGGAAAACAAGGAGGAAAAAAAAGAAACAGAGAAAAAGAAGGATAACAGTACCATCTCATAAAGATGTTTTAGAAGCTGAAATGCCATCAGTATAAATTAAGGACTGTTTGTTCTCTTATTTACAACACATTCTGTTCTTTTTAAGCCAAGACCCAAGTTTTACGAGAACTGAGCAATTACAAACATCAGAAATTACAAAGACCGTAAAACAGGAAGTCTGACCAGAACCAACCTTTAACTGCTTTCTTTTTTTTTAAGGAACAGACACTGACAGAATAGAAAAGCAACAAGCTGAAGCAACTGTGTATGTAAAGCTAATCCAGTTAGGCATCATGTACTGAAGTCTTCTGTCATGGTCTCCTCAGCATCAACGAGTAAGATCATTTGAATACACGGTGAAGGAGAGAGAGATTTCATGGAAAGGTCTGAATGCGGAAAGCACACCTATCCTGTGGACTACTTCAAGTCCCCCTCTTCTCCCTGCACTCCATTAGGAGAGAGAAGATGGGACACTAATGAGACCTGAAAAGGAACACTGAAACTAGTGACACTGACGTGAGCTAAAATGAGAAAGTAACATAAGATCCAGTTCAGACCTCATGTCACAGGGGCCGCTCACTTCCAATTTTACAGAAGCCATGAATCACTTCACTCAGAACTTTTCAGAGACTATATGAGACAATGGATATGCAAGGAACCCCCACAAAACGCTGCACTGTTTTCAGAGAATCAGAGAATGGCGTGAGTTGAAAGGGACCTTAAGAGATGACCTAGTTTCAGCCCCCCAGTGTGTGTTTTCTTTACAAGGGCTTTTTTTCGATTGTGGGCATTTTTACTCCCACTCTAAATAGGACAAAATAGCAAAAAGGATAAATTCAGCACAACTTATTTGAATTCTTAGTAGTATCTTTTTTTTTTTTTTCAAAAAGACCTCTTTTGGTTATTAAGATTTCTCTAACATATGAGGAGAACCACAACTCCACTATGGATGCCCCAGTGAATCCAACTCCTTTTCTATGCACTCTGAACATATTTTTAATTCACTTTTTAAGCTGAGCTAATTAGACTTAAAACCTTGCCATCACTCTCAACAGAGAAGTATGAGTACAATGCAGACGGCTGATGCAATGAGAAAGAAACAAGTACTTCTAACCCTATCACCTCCCTAAAGAAAAGCTTGCTCCAAAAATACCTCTCGCCCAATTAAAAAGTGTCTGTTTATTTAGAATTTGTACATAAGATAGAACAACAAACTATAATCTTGCCCAGAATCTTCTATAGTAAAACTTATAAATGGTAAAACTGAAAACTTCTTTCCACTTTATACAATAAATGCCATTGTTTAAATCAGCCTAGAAAGACTGTTATATTTTTGAAAATACAAAATATATATTTTAGCTTTTGACAACAATAGGCTAACCCCGATGGAAAAGGATGTGCCACTAAGATTTTATCACAGCTCATACAACTTAAGAAAAATGCACAGAATACTGTCTTCTGATTCAAAGACCAACATCAATAATAAAAATCATCATGCATGTTTAAGAATAGCAGTCCAAACACAGGCACTCATTCAACACAAGATATATCAAAAATATATACATATATTTAAACTCTCTTTTGTCATATTTAGACTTGTTAAAAACCATAGGAGTTAATATTGCACTAGAACACAGTTTCAGCAAAAACAAAACAAAACCAACCCACCCACCCCAAAAAATACATGAATGGCAGATAGTTGACCACACTTTTCCTGGCAGTAGCAGTTAAAATAAGGGTCAACAACACAAAAACTGTAGCTTGGTAGATTCAGGCTGGACATTAGGGGGAAACTCTTCATAAGAACATCCTGTAGGACTGCAAGAGGTTATTCAAAGGGGCTGAGGTGCCTGCCAAGGTTTTCCAGACTCAGCAGCACAAAGTCATGGCTGACCTGGTCTGCGCTGGTGATGATCCTGCTCTGAACACAGGGCTGGAAACACAGACCACCAACAGTCTTTTCCAAACTAACAGTTCTACAGAATGAAAATATCCAACACAAATTCTTTCTCAATAAGGCTAAAATCCTCATTAATTTTGCATTAAAAACATCTAAATTGAACTCTCTGCTTCGTATTTTCAGAGGAGCTAGGCTGTGACATTTAAATTATCATGCACCAGGTAAGTCGCAAGGAACCAAGATACAACCAGGTCTAATTTGTCACAGACAGTCCATACCAGATGTGCCATGCATTTAAGAGGTGCTCATCATGTCACAGCTATATTATTATCTGGCAGGATGAAAGCGAAAGTCTTTTCCACTTCCACCCCTTTTTCAGGGCCATACTGTCAAAGGCAATATGCTGTCATCTCAAAACAGCAATGTAATTTCTTCTGGGACACTAAGCTCATGGTGAAAAAAAGGCCTCCTGCAATCCACTGAAATTGATAGCAACATCCTTATAACCTTTCTGTTCAATGCCACTTTTTACTCTTGTGAGTCAAAAAATTAAGTAAATAAATATCACTCAGTCATAAAGAAACAAGGCATAAATTGTAATACAAGGACAATTAACAAAGAGGGTGACGGTAATTTATGTTTATGTAATCCATAAATGTAACACATTACTAACACCTCCTAAGTATATTTTATTGTTAGCACTTTTTCTATTAAAGGATTAAGTGCCTGGAGGAACAGCAGGATAGAGAACAGCATCCTGAAGAGGGTGCAATTCCTGAACATTACAGGAGTACCAGACACTAAGCAAGAAGAAACTGACCTAAAAATTAGAAAAGTTACTTCTGTCAGCGACATCAGGCTTTAGAGGGAATAAAACACATCACATTTTTTTCCTGCCAATCATCTTTCTGCCTCTAAAAACATACATAATTTTATTATTACATAAACACCTAAATTGCCTGCTGATTTTTTTCTGATCTTACTACTTGAAACACATTTTAAAATAATACACACATACACAGAAAATACTGTTTAGATGTATGCAACTAACATTTCCTACTAGGGATGCCTCAAAGGTGTTTTCCTGCAGAAAAAGCCTGAATATTCACTGAAAGGCTATTCATTACATAAGTTGTATTTATTTTTATAAGCAGAATAAGGTGTAAACTTTTCAACCTATGATACACAATAACTACACTAGAAGAATATTAAATTGCAGTGGAAAAATCACCTTTAATAGAAACTTTTCCCCTCCAACAGTTTTGAAATAGTCAAGGGGCAAGAACATACATTAAGAGGTTTATTATCAACAGAGAGCACTAAAATAAAACAGCAAACTTTCACAAAGCCACCATGTGGTCACTTCATGAGAGTATTTTTAATCACTCTGGGGGTGGGGAACAAGAGATGATTTCACAGTAAGGAGCTGGGGACTTTGCTTGGTGGTTGTATAAAAACACACCACTAACAACAGGAGGAAAAAAACTTAAAATGTCAAATGCAGATTCTTCTCACAGGGGTCAATATTCTGCCTTCCACAGGATGAGGCTCAACTTCTGCCTTCTAAAAGTAAATGTCACTCTGGAGAAAAGTGAGTCGAGGATCTATACCCAGACAAAATGGATCTAACTTTAAGCCAAATTTTAAGTGAAATAAAAAGAGCATCACAGGCAGAAAACTGAGGAGTTCAAAGACCAGCAGGCAAGACTCATTACACAAATACAAATATATTAAACCCTCCACATTTCAAAAATCCACTTTTTTTAAGTTTAATCAATTTTTTCAGTATTACTCACAAGTCATCATGACATAAAGCAAAAAAGGTACTTTTTTTATGGAGACACATCTTAAGATTTTCTTAGCAACTGCCTTAAAACAGCAGCATATTCAGATGTCCCATCTGTAGCATGATGCTTTTGTTGATTTATTATTCATTTACAGAGGGAAAAAAGAGTGCCTCTCAAATGAAACAGGGAGAAAGAGACAAGGGTCTCAACTCTCACCCTGCCATCAAAACTCTATTTACTACTACATTTTAGTGACCATCCTGCAGTGGTGAGAGAACACAAGGCCCCCAGTTTTTAGGCTTCCCCCCTACCCCTCCCCACCAGCAGCACCAATGCTATTGATATTATCTAGATCTCAAGCAACAAGTTTCTTTCAGCCCAGTTCAGAGTTCAGTACAGCTCTCAACCCAAACACCGAGTGCTGATCCTCAGAACAGATCACTGGAGCTACCTGGCATATGGCGTTGACAAGAACTGGGCAAGAAAGATTTGTGTCTCTGTTTTGCATATCTTGAAGACTGTTCTTGAGATGATGTGCAGTCTTTTTCCACACTATTTTAAAACAGCATTTACAGTATTCTATTTTGTACTCAGTTATGAAGCTCAATTTCAAATGGAGGAACATCTACTGAGATGTTCTTACTTCTGCTCTCTTGATATATTTCATATAAAATTCTCTTAAACTCAAGTAAGATTTTTGTATTAAAAACCTTCTTTCACCACAATCCTAAAATGTTTATACTGGCAAGAACAAAGAACAGTAAAGTTATGAGCTATCCAAGAAATTAAATTTGCTTATACATTTCTACATTGAAAAGTCCTTTTTTTCTTCCATTAAGGCCAAACATTAATGATGGATTCACTTCAGCACACAGTCACTGCTTGATTTTCTTCAATCTCAAGTACTTGTATTTGCAATGATTAATGGACATGCTAATTTTATACTTACATTTTTAGCTGAAAATACAAAAGAACTGTAAACCTGGGTAAATCAGCTATTACGACTACATAGATATACCTAAGGCAATACACAAATCATCAAATCTCCAAATCTCAGTAAAATTACATTATGACCCTCAGTATGAGGCTGTGAAGGAAAGTCACAGACTGTAGATGTGGGGATAAACAAGAAGCCACCTCAACAAACAACATGAGAATGCAATGTGATTGTGTGAGGATCAACAGAAGGACCATCGACTCCAGGAGCTTTGAAAGTTTCTTAGGACACCAAACACATAGAGCAAAGGAAATATTAAATAGCAGCACCTAGGTAATTGGGGGTTCATTTGCAATTTCCTCCTCAACACTACAGGAAGGTTAGATTATGTTTACTGAACACTTTCTAAGGACAACAATACTTAAGAAAACTAACATCTATACCTAAAGAAAAATATTTTAGAGAACTTCTAATTATTGTAATATTACTTAAATCTGGAATAACTTATTACAAAGAATAACAAGATTATTCTCACAGATTAACCAAACCTTTTAAACTCGACAGCCCTTGTTTTTCTAGGTTTATTCCAACCTCTGATTTTGTTACCTATCCTAGTTAGCCTATCAATCTGAAAGAACGAAATATACAGTTATAGCTTCTATAAAGCAATTTCTAAAAAAGCCAAAGGACCAGTTAGAAAGGAAAATTACCCTCTGCAATTACCCAGAAGACTGCTGACAGCTGTTCATAGCTCAATATTATATCAAAAATATGGATCAACTCCATGATCATCTCAATTCATAGTTTTCATACATTAAAATTTGCCATGTGCACATTTAAAACATGCTCTCTAGAACGGGAGGCTTCTCCCTTCCAGGGGCAAAGCAGTGACCTCTGTGTAACTGCCTACACTTCTACAGTGCTGACATTCACGACTGCAGCTGACACAAACAGACATAGTCATACCAAAATCTTATCTGTCAGCTCTTTAAGAAGAAAATAAAACACCCAAGAGATTTCTTATACCATGTTTGCATCGGGAAAAGCCCAGTTTTCCTTCTAAATCTGACTGGGTAAGAAGCAGAATATGGTAAATAGAAAAAAACCCACCAGTGATGAGAGCAGCAACTGCTTTAAAAACAAACCAGTCACAATTATCCAAGAAATTTAACATATCAAAAGCATCAAATTTGCACCGATTCCGCCTAAAAACAGGCCAGCTGTTACCAACCCGAACTCAAGTGAGGTTACTGCAAACAAAGCACCCCTGAGCAGGCAGGCAATCTTTCTGGCAGCATTTCCCCCCCCTCTATATTACCAGGCCCCACAATTCAAACTGTTTCATTCCACCCAGTCATTTGCTGCCTTTTTCACTTCCTCATACTTAACTCCCCCAACCTGAAGAAAGTCAGCGATGAAGGAAGTGAGATGGAGTAACTGCACTTCACAAAAGAGTATACTCTGCACATTATGCTTTCTCACTGCTGCCTTTATACTGCCAAAACTGATGTAAAAAGTCCAACTGACTTATCACAGAAGCTCACAAAACACAAACAAGGCCCTGAGACAGTTTCTCTAACAGGGAGCTTTTATGTTCTACTTCAAAGGGTATTTTTACAGAAATTAGTCATCACTACACTGAAACCATGCCTAAAATAAAGGATGACATTAAACACATTAAGTGGACTTAAAATAAAAATTTTATCTATGCATACATTATAGTAGAAACAAGTCTGTTGAATAAAGCCTAAAGAGTGAAGGATAAGCCCTCCAAAACCAGATAGTTTTGTAAAACTGTAAAACCCCAGAAATTTACAAATCTTTCTATACCAGTCTGTCCCATCAAGTCCCAGGCTAGAACTCCAGGCAGCAGCAACAAAGGTCTTTCCTTGCTCAGCAGCAGGGTCTAAGCAACTTGCTGTCTGCATCCCAAATGATTACAGTCTACCACTAAGTGTACTACTTTTTCTATAGTGCAAAGGATTAAAATGAGTCCTGTGATTTTTTTAGATAAGGCTGCAAATGCTACTTGAATGTGTACATTAAATATTAACTAGCTACAGAATTCATAAAAATTTATTTTAAGACTCAAACTGTTCCTCTCTTGCTCTTCTGAAACTGATCTCACTCTTGCTTGGCTTCATGAGATTATGAGTTACAAAGCTGCTGAATGAAGGCCAGAGAGTTCTTTCTGATGTAACAGTGAGGAAAAGTGCTTAAGTCCTCCCTGAAATCTCTCAGAAAAAAATGTATAATGACTGACATGCCTAGGTCTCATTATATTAAACTAAATGTAGACAAGATCATTGTATGATGCTCTTGGTTTTCTTATCATATGCCAGATATCCACCACACTCCAAAAGTACAGAATACAGGTCATTAAAAAAAACTACCCAATATTTCACCTGAGCATGACGCAGATGGTATGCAACAAGGGGCAGAGATTGCATGGAGTTTGGCTGGGAGAGAGTTAATTTTCTTCACAGCAGCCCCTATGGTGCTGTGCTCTTCTCTGGTGACTAAAACAGCGTTTGTGACATACCGATGTCCCGGCTATTGCTGAAAAGCACTTACAGGCATCATGGCTTCTGCGACCCCCATGAAGGGGTGCACAAGAGGTTGGGAGAGGACACAGCTGGGACAGCTGACCTGAAATACCACAGAGATGCCATACCATACAGTGTCACACTCAGCAATAAAACTGAGGGGCAGGTTTTTTCCAAAGTATTTGTTGCTCAAAGACTGGCTGGACGTCAGTCTGATGGTGGTGCTTTTGCATCACTTGATGTTTGTCTGCTTTCTCTTTCAGTAGTAAACTGTCTTTATCTCAACCCTGAAGTTTTGGGGATTTTCCTTTCTTTTGCTCTTCTGATCCTCACATCATCTCAAACACATTCATTCTGATACAACTCAGCTCCAAAATATATACGATAGAAACAACTTTTTGCACAGTAACCAGGTGAATGCTGCTAAATCTTAAGCGTGATTTATTTTCCTCAAGTTACTTCCGATTAGAACAACAAAAGTCATCTTTCTTAAAAATTACTGATGTTGGCTGAAGGCAAAATGCACCGAGTTCATTTGGCATTTCACTAGCTGAAAAAAAATCCTATTATTTTTTAGGTGAGGCAAACTGAGCATGTGCATAACTGTGATCGTGTTCCTGGAGAAACAATCGCAAAAGAAGGCAAAGTAGGAAGTTAAAGCAGCAGCCTCTCTGCAGAGCATTCGTATGTGATACTAGTAGATGCCTTTAGTTTTTCTCAAGCCCATTTCAAAATCAGAGTACACAGGGAATGTGTCTCTGTCGTTTGAAACAACTTCTCCATGTCTTATTTTAGGAAAAAAATTATGCTAATAAATTTCCTATTTATTAACTCCTGGAAATAGGTTACTAGAATCTGAAATAATCCTTGTTTAAATTTTGTTTAAATCCTAAATCCCCAAAGAAAATAAACAGCCAAGCTCTGAGCATTAGTATTTATATTCCTCTCAGCTATACAGACAATTCATTCTAGTAAGGGATGGTAAAACCACTTCTACAAGGACTAGAGTCTAATACAAGCTTAAGTGAAGTGCACATTTCTGATTGTCAGAATAGATAACATCTGAGTAACACAATAAGGCTGACTCAGAGGGCTGGATACTGCTTCCAAACGTGAGACTTGGCAAGCAGAGAGGAAGGAAACCAAGGAAAAAATGCCTCGAGCATAATTATTTTCTATCCTCCAAATAATCAAGCTACGTTACCAAACATATGCCAGCACTTGCCAGGATCCAAGGGCACAGAGATTAACCTCAACTCAGCTAAGATCAGGGACTTCTCTGAAAATCCAGCATCTTCCAAGATCACAGAACGCGGCAGACAGTGAGCACAAGGTAAACTGTCAGGTCTCAAGATCTACGATCCTTGTGCTATTGCACTTTTGTGACACCAAAACTGTTAGCACAAACATGTTCGACCCCCACACTGTTAATCCCATTATCCTTAGCAGCATGTTGAACTAAAAGAACCCCCCTCAAGATACTTCACAATTAGGCTTTGCCTCCTGAAATTCAGTTCTGCCTTCCACTATAATCAATTGTTATATTTATTAACTTTTTCTCTTTCATTAGGGGGGAAAACCACCAAACAAAAACCATGTAAGTGTTAAAAAACCAAGCTTGGGATCTGCTGGAAGAAACGAGTGCTTGAAAGAGCAAAACCCAGTACCTTTGGTGCTGGTTGTACCATGTTCCCTGGTGTATCAAAAAATCCTACAATTAAACTCAGCTAATTAGATTTTTTTTAATCCCTTAAAAAGATAACATATTCCATTCAAAATGATAGCCAAGAAACTCCTCTGGGTCTCATAACATTAAACCAAATTCCTATTCTATCAACTAAGCATTCCAAAAAAGTTGTTGGAGCCGTTTGTTAAAAACTTTTTTTAAAAAGCTGACCTAGCAGAATATCAATTCCTAAAAGAAGTAGTAACTCTGATTCTCTGCATCCAATCTCTCTCTTCCAACAAGGCAATATTGTATGTATTTTCACTATTAACCTGCAAGCAGAAATGTTAAATGAAGAATTGCATTTAACATTAAGGTTTAAAAAAATATATAAATATTTATATATATATAAATGTTATAATAAAAGGGGTTATAAAGATCTGCTTTATAAGGAACTTTCCACACCACAACAAGCTTATTTGATGGAGGAAAATGTTTGGCCTGCAGGAAGCATGGGCCCTGTACCTTGTCACATCAATATCTACTTCTTATCCCTCCTGTCTAAAAGGCAAAAGTCACAATGTGCACAGGGGAAAGGGCTCTGCTGGGTTTTACAACCCATTTAATTTCTGCTAAGGTCCTGATTCTCTAATTAGGTACTCCAAATAAAAAACAGTCTTAAAAATACCTTAAAATATAGACTTCACGTTTCTTATGTAAGTGGTACTAAAAGAAGGTTATACACAGGTATTACAATGGTTATTAAAAACCAAGTATAAATGCTATCATTGCTGATGGAGAATAGGAGACGTTTCATGAATGCATTTCCATACAGTATTTCATGCCTTTTTTCCTAACTGACACTGTAAACTTAAGAGAAGCACTTTAATCTAGACCATGGATTTAAAGTAGACAGAGAATTGAAGTGTCATTATTTAAAAGTTTACCACAATCTGCTTCCATTTGAAAGACTTCCAAGTTAGACAAAAACTCAAGATCTGTAACTGAAAGTTTTCAAAACTTTTAACCTGCACTTTTCCATTAGAAGAGAGACTTTTTTTCTGCCACCCACCTACCCTTAACCTCGTCTCTTCTTTTACCTTCAATTTTGAAATAGTAACAACAATCTTTCAGTCAGAGTCTGAAGTTTAAGAGACAACCTAAAACTAAAAGCCTACACAAAGCCAAGCTGCTAGCTAATGTTGGGAGCTGTCTTTTGTTCCTATAAACAAAAGCTACAAATGCTATGTCTGCCAGTTTCACTGCTGAAACTGTGAAGGAAAACAAGAACAAAGCCATTCATGTAGTCTTCACTGATACTGGACCTGCTGTTGGCCATCGACTAAAAATCTTCCCTTGCACAAGATTTATTCAACAGAATCTCCTGCTCTACCAGAAATGGAGGAACTTTTCAACAGTTTCACAGGGCTCAATATTTCACTTCTACCATATTTGTTAACAGAGAACTTGAGATCTTTCAGAAGACTTAGCAGCAACCAATGCCCAGAGTAAACTATTCACACAGACTTGTCCAGGATAAATTGAAAACAGTAGTAACACAGTTGACTTAAAAACAGAGGTAAGTTTTTAAAGAAAAGAACCTGGAAAACACCGTATTAAAATATTTTCCTCCTGCTCCATACAGAATACAGTAATTATTTTTGTATTGCACAAAAGCTGATCTGAATCCAGAACAAAGTACTGAGAGAAAACAAATAAATAAAAAACCGCAAACACATTAACTGTAGTTTACACAGAGATAAAATGCCTTTCTTCTTTACATTAAGAGCACTCTGAATTAGAAGTTTTATATCTATTATACCCAAACTAACATACTCACGTTTATGGTTTATAAATATCTCTCCTCAACTTCCCTAGTGAACAACAACACTGCACTATTTCAACAGTGAAACTCCAGTAGCTATTTCATTTCCTAAATTTCCTACCTTTGCACAACATAATATACAGTCAACTGAATAAATCTTAACATAAAGTTTCTTTCTCATCTTTGTCAAAACCCATCTCCCCTCCAAATCACATAGGTTTGAGCTAAACACAAGAGATATTTGTCACTATTCTTTAAATCCTGCATTTCCAAAAAGAACAAGTGTTCCCAAAATGAAGTATGAGTAAGAAGACAGATTTGAAGGAACACTTCACATGCAATGAAACAAAACCTGTAAAGATACATTTTAAATGTAGCTGTCCCTCTGTTCCCTGCACCAATGTATTTATTAACAACTACACATCTGTATGAATAAATTCACCTGCAACCTCCAGAATTAAAGCAGATGTTAATGCTAATTCTCATAATAAGTTTTTTATTTTTAGTGGGCATAATATAAAGGAAATGGCAAGGCCACAATTCATTTTCTGAGCATTGTTAAAAACTGTAATAATCTGCTGACTTGTGAAAAAAATACCCCTCTGAAAAATCCCCAGGAGCTTCTTCCCTAGCACCACATTGACAGCAGATGGCCAGCATCAAGTCTGCAGTTACCAGTCTGGCCTGGTAGCCTCACAGATGACAATGATACTCTTTTCTTTTTGTGCATGTGAGAGGGGGCAGCTTGAGAGATGCAGACAACCGGGTTTCACAGGCAACAACTCCTTCCACTAAAAACACATGTAGGTAGTATACAATCAATTTCCCTGTCACATGCTTCTTCCATTAATTTTCATGTTAGGTTTCCCTCCTTTATTTTTAGCATTGAAAAACTCAAGTAGCAGAAAAGACAAATAAGGTGTCTGGAAACGAATAACGTTAAGGATACAGTAAAACTGACCACTGTCAAGCACTGCCAGAGACAAACTTCATGAACTACTGTTGTTGCAACTTTCTCCCTCTTTATTTTACTCTCCCCGCAGCATGGTCTCCCCCTGCCTGGCCCTGAACAGATATTCTCTCGCCTAAAGAGGTGAACAGAACATCTGATGAGTTGCTGTTTCATTTCCTCTCCTCCATTCCACCCCTCAAACAGGGAAGCCCTCAAAGGGGGGAGGGGAGGGGGCATGTTTTTAATTCAAATGCTGCATCCTAAAATACTGTTGTACAACATTTGGCTGAGAATGATTGTAAAGCTATATATACACACACCATGAGAGTGCTTTACTCCCCCTACATCTCTTGGGAGGAAAAAAAGAACCCAAGGCTTCTGCATTAATGACCATTTATTATTTCAGTTTTACACCCAAGAATATGAATATCTGAGCAAAACCTTCATTTTGCCAAAGCCAATAACTGTTTAGAAATGAAAATAAACAGAAAGCAAGCCATGAGTTCCTTTCCAACTGACAGATGCAACAGGAAGAGGGTGGAAAGGATTTTCTCATGTGCAAAGAAGCCTGACAGACTTAACTGAGGCATTTGGACCTCTCCTCAGGAATGCTCAGCCCCCATGGAGACTGTGTCTTACATTGATTCAGCATTCCTTACCTCATTTCTACTAATTTTTCCTGTTCTTCCTTGTTTCAGATACCCCTTTTGAAAAATTTATCACACATAGAAAGACGCCAGAGGGAAAGCATATCACAGTCCTGCTGCCATTACCTGTCTTGAAAGTCTTAATGGGAAATAAGGCTATGCAAGAAGAAAACCTCACGTCTTGTTATGACTCAGTTTCTTTCTCATTCAGGCTTAATCCCAGTTACACATTGAATAGGGAGGATGGAGATGTTGCCACCTTAGAGGCTGCACCCCTCCTAGATTAAGAACACCTTTGGGTAATTATAATTTAATCCAAAAAAAATTTTAACGATCCTTTGATACTGTTGATTCTTCTCAAAGATCTCTATGTGTCAAATGCCATGCTTCCCACCAGAAGGCAGAGATGAGAACACAACAAGCCCTATTTTCCTCCTAGTCCCAATGAGAAGCTTTCTTTGCTGACACACACAATGAATACCAGAAAGCATTATCCTTTCATCAACTCCCTCATAAGTTTTCCTGCTTGTACCACTTGTTCATCAGGTCCTGTAATAATACAGGATGTTACTTCTCTGTATTAATCTGGCACTTCTTGTAACTGTAATTACCAAATATGTAATACAAGTATCAGCTTTGTGGCAGAGATGCAAGTTAATGCATACAACTCATGCAGAACTAAATTAATCAACCCTCACCAAAACAATTACTTGATCCAGCAAGGAAAAAAACATGCATGCACTATGCAGCTTTGGAAAAGTATGGTTCTTTTGGGAAACACATTTAAAAGATTTTGGATGGTTTCTCTCTCAGAAACATCCAAAACTTAACAGTGTCAACTCACCTTCCACACTATCAGAACAGGAGGTGCCAATCCCAGTGTCGCCGCTGTCGGAAGCTATACTGTGTCTTCTGACAGGATTGCTTTGACTGCTTGATGAAATCGTTGTGGACTGCCACAGGGATTCAGTACCAGGTAACCATCCCACTGAGGAATAATCTGTGCCTATAAAAAAGGAAGCCAGAAGTCTGTCATTACAGATACAGTACAGAAGGCAACAACAAAATACCTGTCAAGATGAAAACTGAATCCTATGTTGCATTGTTCAAGTTTGAGCCAGACCATGTCTATGTCTTGGGATATTTTTTTTAAATTAAAATCTGTTTGCTAAGTAAAACCTTCCCAAAAACTCCAACACATATCTTTTTGCTATATAAAAACATGATCCTTATATTATTCTTGCACCAACTTTAACAAGACAATTATCATATGATTTCTATCCTCAAACAGATTCTCAATTCACAGCAGACTTTTGCATTGCATGCTTTCAAATACAAAGAGATGAACACATTTTAGGGCAGAAACCAGTTAAATTTGACAGTGAGATACACTCATTTCCAATTCTATAAACTGTATATAACTGCATAAGCCACATGACCTGGGTGATAAAATAAAGCCACCAATGAATCATCAATACCAATATCTAAAGTAAGTCATTACATTTCAATGTTATCAGTAGTTTTCAGTGATCAAGACAGACTACAAACTCAAGAAGGCATGTAGTAGTTGCACACAAGCTGTCTTTATTTTGTTTTGGTATTTTTCTTTAATTTAAATAATTATTAACATATTACATTTTAAAACACAATTCAGAGCAGCAAACAGTTGCTCTGCTCAAGGAGATTTTGAAGTAGGCCATATATTCTCATAGTCTACCTCAAGAGAACATATACTACATAGTACAACCCCAGAGGACCATTACAGTTTTCAATAGCCAATATATAAATCTGAGAATTGTTTATAGGCGGAATACCAGTCACCACATTCATGCTCTGAACCAGCAGAGGTACATAACCTTGGAAAAAAGCACGGCTGCACTTGATTTATATATAATCACATACATACACCCCCTCTAGCAGTTAGCTTTGTATAGCACTTTCAGCAGGAAATGACTCATGCAGAAGTATCAGTTCACATACAATGTCTCTTACGCTACATGCAATTATTTTTAGGTCGTTCAAACATTTTCAGCAGAATCCATCCAAAGTCATAACAGCAATTTACCTTTGCAATGATATCTGCAGATCATTGCTATTTCCAGCTGTACTTGTTTTCCAGCAAATTAAATAGTTTAGAAAAGGATGTAAAAATGAATATGTGTGTGTGTATATATATACAAAAACCTGTCCCCACATATATGAATACATACATACTCCCCCTATAGCAGCCAGATCCCCAGACCTACTAGCCAGAGTGGTAACAGCTGCTTGCCAAGTCACTTGTAAATTGAGAAACACAGTAAATACTTACTTACACAGTAAATTCCTTACTGCATGTGCTATTAATTGTAGCATGACATCTAAAACAGTACTTCCTGTAAGTAGGTTCCTGAAGATCTTAAATCTGCCTGCCCATCTCATTTGCCTCAACTTCATTCCCTATTAAGGTTACTGCCCCTTCCTCCTCTTAACACATTTTCCTATCTTCACTCCTAGTATTCAAAAATCACTCAGTTCTCCTTTGCCAATCATTCCACTTTAGTGATATCTTGTGTAACATATTTCCTTTTTTTCCTTAAACTTAGTTTTTCCTCTCCAAAAGTCTCTCTACTATTCCACTGAGTATCTTTCAAGACCAGAAGAGCTCAACATGAACACACTTGCCCAAGGCTCACCAGTCACATCCTGTAAAGAGGCACCAGCCAAGGTCCTCAAGCAATACCACTCCAGGTGTCCTTCATACCATCCTCTCTGCATCCTCATCTAACGTACAGTTACATTTTTGCATGACAGCAAAAATGTATTTTTTGCGTGACAGTTTTGAATACAGCTAGTGGGAAACTGGGATGTTTCTTCCTCTCTTACCATCCTGCACATTTTTCACTAAATACTCTGGCTGCTTTGGGAACAATAATTTTTCCATCCTTCCCTCTAAATAGGGCTACTCTCCACAAGAGTTCCACTTCATACTTCTCAAGCTGTAACTAGCTATTCCAGCAAGAGTAAAGCTTACTTATGGGAGGCTAAGCTAATTACATCAGAGACAGTTCTGATTTAGGAGATATTTAAAATATATTTATAGAAGAGCAATTTAGATTGATTTACCCTTTATTATGCTGTTTTCCACTGTACAACCCTTTCATGACATTTCAGCTTCTATAGCAATAAACACGTGTTAAAAGAAATTGAGCAGATAACGCTACCAATACTTCACATTAAATTAACACAGCATTAATTGTCAAACCCTTTAGATCTCTTGGTTAGACAAATGCTCAGAATGTAAACCTATAACCATTCATATGCAAACCCCCGAAGGGGAGAGATACTGTTCACTCTGGTGGAACTTTGAAGAACAAAAGCTAAAAATACCACAGAATTAGAGTAATTTAAAGGACATTCAGAGATCACCTACTCTAACCCCCAACTCAAAGCAAGTCTAATTAGATCAGACTGCTCCAGCTGAGTCTTGAACACTTCCAAGGACACAGATTCCAACAACTTCTCTGAGCAGCTTGTTCTAGCATTTAACCCCATCTCAAGATTCTCTCATGTTCCAGATATTGGTGCAACATATCCCAGAAGATGAAACAACACAGTGGAACTAGACTTGACAAAAAGGGTTAACATACTAGAGGGGGCAGACAGGTGCCCCCATTGGAATCTCTACAAGTACTGTAAGCTGAGAAAACAATAGGCACTACAATTACAGAAAATAATAGGCACTATAAAATAAGAGATTACCCCACTCTGATCTGTGCACCCTGTTCTATCTCTCTTTTGAACAGCTTTCTGCAAATACATAATCTTTCATGCAGAAAACAGTCTATACTAATAGAACCAACCGTAAGAGAGGAAGATACACAGGAGTCCCCACACTGCTCAGTATCACACCTGTCTTATCCTGCTGCTCTAATCTCAAGTCTGCCAATCAACAGCTAGTGTCCATCTGCCCAAAATACAGAATGGGGTAAGAAAAGCAAGCAAACACGTCTAAGAGATATTTGTGCTGCTAAAATGTATCTTCCAATCTGATTATGATGGTCCTTTACTGGGCTAGAAAAATCTACATTTCATATGATTCACTAGAAAAGAAAGAAAAGTAGTGTCATCCTACTTTCATCAACAAACATGACAAAATACATGCAAGATCCCAAATAAGTCGCAGAAGGAGCCTCGTTTATACAAACAGTTGACTACCTCCTTAAATTTGGTCATCTAAATATACCGACATAGTCCTGTGTTTCCAGCCTAGACATTTAAAACAGACCTATTAACAATTAAGTATATAAAGTGCAGGATGTAGGTTATTTAAGAGAAAGCAGTTGTTGTAATTTCACTCCACAAAAACATGCATCTTTCTTCTATGTGTTACAGAATGCTGTCAGCTACTGCTGGCAGAAAGGTTCCTAGTTAATTCTGGATTGTTACCACTCCTAATTTCACTGGCATGCACAGATTCCATTTGATACCCATACACCAAATAATCACATCATCGTCTTTATATTTGGTTCCTAAAATACTTCTCAAATGCTTGAACATAAAGATTATTAAGTGACAGCTATGATACTGTTATTTTACCTAGACCTTGAATGGAAAGCAACAGCAAAATACTTAACTGGGTTTCACAGCAGATGCATCCTAACTGAAGGATACTGATTTTTCTGTTCCACACCATGACTGACATAGATTGTGACCAGGAGTGAACCACCCAGGACAGCCATTGTAAATTTATACAAAGGATTCTGAAGGAAGTTCTCACTAGAGTACTATCAAACCTGACAACTATGCAAAGCTCATTCTAGTCATCATGGATGTGGCCAGGCTGTACAATATTATTTCATGCCAGGATGGCACTGAAGCCTGCCTGAAACTCTTCCATGGAAAGAGAGTCAGCATTCAGCCCAAAGACACTGCCAAAGTTAATTAGTTCACCCTTGCCATCTGTACCTTTACCCAAAACCCTGCTAATTATGCCAGATCACACGACAGTATTTTGAAACAACTCAACGCACCGTCAAGCCGGTTCTCTCACACCTACTCATACAATTGATGAACTTATCCCGACTTCCACATAGACCCCCCTTCTCAAAGAATTCTTCAAGGTGTTATAGCCTCTCTCCTGTACTCTCACCCTGCCCCGTGGTGCTAAAGTAACCACTCATCTCTTCAAAAGGAAATGTCAACAAACAAACCCACAAATGGTCTCGCCGTGACCTGTTTGCTGTACTGCAGGAAAAAAACTTACTTTGGTTGGAAAATGCTTGTTTCCTCTTCAGAGTTGCAAGATTACTGCTGAAAGATTAAAGAAAACCTCACTGTGGAGTGTGCTTATGCAAGTCTTTCCCAATAATATTCTATTTTTTTAACTACTGAAAAGACAACCAAGTGAGAAAAGGAAATGAAGGCAGGTGAACCTAAAATACTAAAATACCTTTTCAAAAGTAGACACAAGAACAGATGCCATATTTAAACACATTTATACAGGGTTTTTAAAAAAGCTGAGAGTCACTGACAGAATGGTGCAACAGCAGCTTCCTTCAGTCAAACGTCAAGCAAATGATAAGGTGCATCCAGTCAATCTGATATCCTGACACAATAAAAAGATCCAGGCATGTAAGTGTTCCTTGCAGACAAAGGTAAAAAACAAACTTATTTGGACAAATAAATACTTAAAAATGGTTTTGAAAATAATGTTTAAAAAACAGATTCCCAAGCCTAACCACCTAGACACATACATGCCAGGTGCCCTTCATCTTTATGTTTCTTCTGCAAAACAAATTGCAACTTTTATTAATAAAAATGTCCAAAACAAGTTCCAGGTCTACAATGCAACCTCTTCTCTTCCAAAGATGAGCAGTACAGTAGAAAGAGAGGGTTTCTAATACTTTCAGGAAAGGTGGCCAGATGACAGTTTCAGGATCCTTTTCACAAATGCTCTGGAGGTGGTGGAAACTCACAGCTCTACCAGCTGGCCATGAACTCGGATACCAGAAGGGCCTAGTCCCTCCTCTCACATGAATGCAGCTGAGAGTAGGTGGATGATGTAGTTCGATCCAAGTGCAATAAGCAGTAGGGTAAGGTGGGATGAAATGAGAACCCTGAACTACTGGGTTTTTACATTTCAGTTTCTCAAGAGCACAGTGTCAGATAGCTACGGTATGATTCATCTTGGGGACTCATATTCTTTATTAAGTGTGTTTTATTGGCAGAGCCTGCAAGCTATTTAACCAAGTTCTCCAAGTTTTTCAGCTGGAAACTGATTAGAGCAATCCTAAGTATGCAGAAAGATAAAAATGTACAGATATACAGGGAAGTAGGAAAAGAAAAGTAGGAATGCAAGAGTTTAAACAGAATATTGAGAGAGAGACCTTTTTATCAACATTTTTACTTGTATAGCCTGATAACACACTGCCTGGTATACAAAGGCCCATACCAGTCCTCTGTATTATTAATGTGCAAAGAATTCATTTGCTAGAGAGAGAGAAAAACATCATAAAGTAGTAAAGGAGAAAAATAAAAGTAGAAGAAACACAAAGAAGAACATTCTGAGAATACAATCCTCAAAGTACATTTATGCCTGATTGGCAGTATCAATTACAAAAACCCAACTGTGGTCTTATTTTAAGGAACAAACTTGTGTTTCAATTTCTTGAGAGCCTAATTTTAAGGAGATTGTGTCACCAAACCTCTAGTTTCTTTTGCATCTCAAATTTCTTAATAGAAGTTAAACAGAAGTTTGTTTTTTCTCCCCCACAGAAGTGGCTAAATGCACAGTCTCTCATCATAGATAATTATAGCTACAAAACTTTTGTCTTCTATACAAAACAGTATTTCAGTGATAACCTTCATAAGGTCCCATTTTTGAGACTATAAATGTGTACAGGACTGTACAAGTTACAATGCATCCCATGCAGGAAAGTGTGCTATTCAGAAGGAACAACAGGAACTAAGAATAATAAATACGTCAATTTGACAGATGAGCTTTAGAGAATCTTGCTATGGCACTTTAAAGCCATAATCAGGTAGCTCCCTCTCTATCAACCCCCACACCAGTGTCTATAGAAAGTAAGAGGTGCATGGCTCTGTCTTTCCATTAAAGAGTCCAGCTGGCCAGCTTATGCCGCTGGCTAAAACAGGTTTGAGCTGAGAACACTGTTTGACATTAGAGCTCATTGGATCTAGTGGTCAGCTGCCACACAAAGGCTGCTCACCCTTCCCAGACACGTACTCGCCTTTCCTTCCCCAGCATAAGCCTTGCCACTCCAGAGCCCGCAGAAAGTGGTTTAGGAACAAATTGTCCTCGCTTACAGAAAAGGCTATCTGCTCATTTGATTTCCTAAGCTTGCTCAGCAAGGAGTCCGACATGAAGCAGTGCCAAGGAGGGAGTGGGAACATACAGGTCTGATGCCTAGCAGCCACTAGCTAGTAACTAGGGTTATCCTATTGCCAAACTGCACATCAAGGCTGATTCTAAACTGCAGATAGGCATGTATTTCTGGCTGACTCCACTGAGAAGAACAAAAATCTGTTCAACTAGTAGAAAGCTGTGTTCAACACAACATTCTATTAGCTAAAAAGGTAGCAAAATCTTAAGACTGACACAGTATGTAATAATGGGCCTTGCCTTCCTGATTTCCACTATAAAGTATGCAAAACAAGAACTCAAATTCATAACACACTTCATAGTTTATACACAGACAGCATTTAGCTACATTTATTTAGTATCAACCCAATGATTAAATTCCAAATCTTCTTGGGAAAGAGAGGTTTGCTTTCATTTCATCACAGGAGCAAGACCAAAAATTCAGCCCAATTGTTGACGGCACTCCTGTGAGTTTCTGCTTCCAGATAGAGCATTTGCATAAAACAGAACTTCAAAATACAAACTGCAGATGTTTCTTATTTCATGTTTGGCACACAGACTACATCTATTACCTCATGCCTGTTCTGCTGGCTTCCTTCTTTGTCTTCGGACTCAATGCACTATTCACCCCATGGAAACACAAAATTATATTCTTAGTTTCCATTCACTTCCATATAGTGACTGCAGAGGAGAAGGTTACCTATTAAACTTGGAAAGTTTATCAATTACAATATGAAAAAGGGATCATCTAGGAAAATAAACACCTTAAGCTGTGCTTAAAGTTAATATAAACTTTGAACAGCAAGCCCTCAGGACATGCAGTCAGTTACATTCAAAACCCTAATCAGGTAAGTTTTTCTCCAAGTTGTTTGTCATTCTAACAATTTTCTTACAGAATTACCTTTGTTCTCCCTCTTTCTGGTTAAAGAGTTAATTCAATCTCCTCTACGCATGGGGAAAAGTGAAACAATCATAACTGCTAGAATGAGTCAAAAAATACTGAATTGTTTTAAGCAGCTCCCAAACTTTCCACAGTGGATCAAATAAAGAAGTCTAGCAGCCTTATTTTTTAAAAAAATTGCATCATTTCTCTCCTCCTTGTAGTCAAGTATCAGACCTAACAATATCCTTGATGCTAAAATAAATGGTGAAGACACAGACTCCCCCAAAATACAACTTTGCTGAAATATTTTGCTCAAGAAAAACAACAGAGGAAATCCCAATGTTGTTAAGGAGATCTAATGTGCATTATACACAAAACAGCATAAACTTGAATATGAATGTACCAGAGACCGATGATGAAGAGAACAGAAAGAAGTTAAGACTGCAACTGTTATCTCTGTCTTTCCAAAGTAGCAAAACTAATAAAGTTTTAAGTAATGGTATTTCTGATGCCTTTTTGCACTTTTAGCTGGGTCACTATACTTTGCATTTTGTTTTCTTATTAGCCTCAGAACAATCAGGCTTTTGATAAGCGTGTCACTGAACTTTTATACAAAGCACTAATTCTCAGGCAGAAGAATGCTTCCAAAGGTTGAGAATTGCCAAAAGGTATAAATAGCTTTGCTGAAGAGAGAAGATCTTTGGGAGAGAAGATACCATCTTATAAAAAACAGACTTAAAAAAAAAGTGTTATTTATTCTGAAACATTTGAAAAAGTTGCAGCTTCCCACACCATCTGGAAACTAAGCTACAAAAGGAGTAAAACAAACATTAAAATCATAAGGATACCTTATAAGGACTCTCAGATCTGCCTCCAGGATGATTCAAGAATGTTTCTCATCTGAATACCACACCACTGGTTTCTAATGTAATAGGAAGCTAAAAGACTGAAAAGCATCCTTTGCCTTTCTACATGTATTCGCAAAGTCTACTTCAGGTATTTTAATGAATAAAAAAGTAGTTATGACTTTTCCTTGACACTACTTGCCCTGCCCTTCCTCAGCAAGACTGAGCCAGTCTCCTGCTACCTCTTCAGTCACTATGCATTATCCTGGACTTGCTTAAACCTGTATGTGAGTCCTCTAATTGGCGGAAGTTACACTGTCCAATGGAATTAATGTCACTTTTTCCTGATCCTCACTCTTAATCTTCCTTAGCCTTCCCAATAAGCTCGAGGATTAACTATATACTTCCTGATGTCATCAGCAGAGGCAAGCCAAGACTACACTGGGAGACTTGTCACTGTTCATGAGCTGATTGAAGAGCTAGTCCATTTGACTCAATATTCCACACCTGTCTGACATCAGAATGGATGCTTCCTGCAGTGAAACTGACAGATTCCTGTCAGTTGCCTGACACCAGGTTCAGGCAACTGTAAATCCCTCCTTCAGTATTTAAGTGCAGTATTTTCCTGGTCCAGCTTCCCCAGTTAGTTTGCTGTAAGGTTGAACAAGTGCTACAGTGAGCACACAGAATACAATAGGGATACATAAGTGGAGGTATGCAGAAAGGTGGGAGCCACTACCAGCTAGATTATCTTATGTGGAAAATTAAATCATGCCCCACCATCAACCCACATACATTCTCCTTCAAGCAAAAGGAGGAGTTAACCTGCCACATTTTCCTCACATTTCAGGGACTATCACATATTAAAAGAAACAAGAAAAAAAAATTCTCAAAATTCAACTGTCTTTTATTTGTGTTAATTATTCCTTTTACAGATGGGCCATTTGAATCTCAAAAACCAGCAAAGATCCCTGTGGAATGAGGAACAGAAAGATGCAGTGTCATTTATGGCATGGCTGGCTGCAGAAAAATAGGTCACTTGAGCGTGGCTGTGCAATCAATAGGATGTTCATGCTCAGGCAACCAAGCCAGATGCTGTGGAGCACAGTGCCCAGGGAAAACCAGCATCCTCAGGGACAGTTCCACGGGGATCAGCAGTTTCAGGGAACATGAGGGATGATGTGTCAGAACTAACACTTGTGAGCGTATTTACATGAGTTATTCCCTGCTGCATGTTCCCTTCCTGTTCCCCAGCCATCCCCCTCTAAGCTTCTGCAGCTGATCTGCAGTTTCCCATTTGTCACATTTAGTAGTTCTTCAACTTGCCCTAGACAACAAGAAACTTCATTTAGGAGCCTAAGGCAGAAATCAGAACCTTACTACACTTCAGTACACTTTCCCACACCTTCCCTCAGCGTTGGCAGGAATAAACTTCAGGACAATATATATAGTATTATTCCAGGCCTACTAAAACAAGCATCAAAACATAATGGCTTCTTTCTGGAGGAATTTTACGGGGGGTGCAGGTGCCCAGACACTGGTGGGGACTTCAGGGTAGCCTCTGAGAGGAATGTCTGGAGCTGCCCCAGGTGGGACATGGCTGGCTCCAGACAGCTCCAAGCCACCCACCTCAGGTCACAGCTCAGCCCACCAAACATGACAGCGGCTCCTCAGGTAAAGCACATGTTAAAAAAGAGCAAAACACTGTCCATAAGCGATGAGCGAGGGGGGAAAACCTGTGAGGAAACAGCACTGCAAGTTCAGGAGCAGGAGCTCCGAGCACCTGTGCAGAGATTCCCTGTAAGGCCCTACATAGACCAGTCTGGAGCAGAACAACAGAACAAGGAAGAAGTGCGAAGAGGAGCTGACATGGGCTGGCACCACTATCAAGTCTGGTTTTCCTGTGACTGTAGCTCGCAAGCAGTCTCTTCTGTCTTCTTCTCAACTCAGAAGCTTTTCCATCCTATTTTCTCTGCTGTCTCTCTGAGGAAGGGGAGCGGCAAACGGCTGGGTGGACGTCTGGCAGCCAGCCACAGCTAACTCACAGCAGAAGCCAATGAGAAAGCCACTTTTTGAATTATACAGTGAATACGCTTGAGTGTGTTTTAAAGCTAATCACAACCACAATGAGACTGTCTCATTGCCGATGTACAATTTCAAGACACATTTGGGCATCTGAGAGACTACTGACAATTGCAACCAAGTCAGCACTTTTTCAGCCAAAGACCAACCAGCACAGGAATTGAGAATTAGTTTAACTCTCCAACTATTAAACCACAGGCAAGCTGTATGATAAAAACAAGCATTCAAACAGTCTAGAAAGCAAAGCAGCTAACACTGAACAAGTGTAGTACTATCTCTCTTCTCCTTAACTAACCTGTCTACAACAAACAAGCTTTCCTTCCAACAATGTCAGATGGTAACCTTTGGCTACAACCTCAAGTCATCCAATTTACCAGGCTTCCAGCTATTCTTGCCACCACGCACTGTTACTGTACTTCACAAGTGCTCCATATCTTGAAACACATGGGTTCTTTAACAGGTATTAAATGTTCAACTAAAATCTTAGCATAAATGATTTGCAGCTGTAAGAATCAATATTTGGTGGGCATAAATCCTAGACATTCTTTGGAGAAGCTACAGGTGCTCTTATCCTACTAGCACCTCCTTCACCACCATCCCCTAGGGCAGATGTGATTGCTCAGGCTGCTTTTTACTATATACTTATTTTGTGCAACCATTTAAAATTAATGCATTCTTCTCAAAATCATTAAACTAATTACTACTTCCTGTAATTAAAGTTTTAAAAGCACAGAATTACTGCAAACACAGGTCTGTATTTAGTGAGGAAATGTTTGACATATGAGAGATCAGAACAACTGCTAACCTTCAAGACCAACACTATAATACATCCTTACATCCATCACTCTTCTCTTGCGAAGCAGTTAAGACATACATGTTCTGCACACGCTAAAAGAGTAGATGCTATGTCTATAAAAGTGAATTGCCTGGAGGCAGGGAAAAAAAAATGGCATTGCTTTTGAAGTGATGTAAGTAGCTCCTGTTCACCATCACTCAAACACAGAATGTCATTTGACCTCACAGTGCTTTGTGAAAGCCATTCTAGCAGCCAGTCTTGCAGATGGAACACTACATTTTTAAGCTCGGGTGATCAATCTTTACAATGCACCATATACAAATATATATACATACTTATAACTGCTAACCAACTTGAAGACTGTGCTTGGACTAAAACTCATCATTTATTGCCTTGCCTAGCCTGTAAGGATAAACCTGCTTTCTCGAGATATTCCAAGAGCTGTCACATCCCCAGCTGCAGACCGCCAAGAGTAGATCAAGAAAACTTGTTACAGGAACAAAACCACTGGATTTCTGTCCCATCCATCACCTCAGACTACGGAAACAAACATTATCAGTCTCATCCTCCCCACACCGGCTGTGTTAGGAAGCTGTCTGTGAAGCCCTTGCGTACCCCGAGAAGGCAGCATCCCACAATGTGTTGTGACCTTATAGCCACTGACATTTGGTTTGTGACACCACTAAATAATCTTTCAGATCCACATGGGTCACACTGCCAATAAGGATTAAGTACAAGAAAGCAGAATAAATTATACTGTTGGGGGTCCAGGAGCAGAGGGGTGCAGGCCACTATTTTTAGGGAGTTTCAATAATATCTTTACGATGTCCAGTTGTACCAACAGATAATACTGAACAGTGGAGAGAAGCTTGACTAGAGGTGACACAGTTTACTGCAAGTAATAAATCCTTGTTATTTCATTTTAAAGGGTGCTTGTTTCACTTTCCACAGGCATCTGTTGGACACATATGGCCTAAATGAATGACTGCATGCCCCAGAGGAACAACACATCTAGATGAAAACTTTTATAGTCTTAAAAGAGTTATTAACCAAGTGTGCATTTCAAAGGCTGGTCTAAATGAATAAGCAAAGGGATTAAAATGCTGCATGCCCTTCACTGCAGTTATTTAAATTCCTGCAGCACATGGGTAACTGCTGTCTTTATGGAGGTATAAACTATGCTGCAACCATTTCATAAACAGTTACATGTGCACAAGAAGACTGAAAGACTAAGTCAATCATATACATTCCAAAAATAGCAACTTAATTTTTCAGGACAGGCACTGAGACTGTAAGAAGCTGAATTTATTTCCCACGGGCAGCAAACTTTGTCATTAAATTCACTGATTAAACAAGAACTATCTGTCTTAAAAAAAAAGAAAATCTCAGCGGGATGCAAACAAGACAGCACACTTGTTTTCAGAGAATGTACTCCCAACTGAACTAAAAAGCAGGAACAATATGGAAATTACAAGAGAGAATAAAACGAAAGGCCACAAATGAAATATGCCCCAAGAAGTGTCCTTGACTGTTACATTTTAAAATAACCAGAATTAATTTGCATCTATTAATGAAAAAATCGTAATTCCCCTGTGTAAACAGAATACTAACTTTGCAAGGGAACTGTAAGATTTTCAACAAAAATAAGACTTCTAAATACACATATCCGTAGATAACTAGAGTACAACGAGCAAAATAGAATGCTTTTCAGTAATAAATACAGCTTAACAAGAATTATTGAGTTATTAACTGTTATGCTCCCACACCAATCAGAACGTATAACAAATAGTTGCCATTAAAGAATTAAACATATCTTGACAAAAGAAAAATTCCTTCAACTTAAAAAATAAGTGCTTAAATGTCTGCTTCCTAGTAGGATGTTACTGCTCTGCTACAAAATACTTTTCTCATGGACAGTTTCCTCAAAAAAATAAAAATATCTAACATGGCAATAACATAATAGCACAGGATCTTAGTAACTACCATCCCTTCAATAAATACATGCATGGAGCTAATTAAGGTCCACTGCTTTAGACAGCTTACAAACCTCAAAAAAGAGCTTCACAACTCTTTCCCAGTAAGGCAGATGAAGGAGACTCCTATGTTGAAAATTATAATGCACAGGTGATATCTCAAGGTTAAACCTTCACCTACTTGCTTTCTAATTAACCTCCACTTTCTCTTAATCTTATCCCAAATTAGATGTTTTTCTACCAATTTTGCTACCTTACACTTCTCCTACTTACAGATAAACATATATTTAAATACTCTGGGTTAATACAAGTTCAAATGAAAGAGGGGTTGGAGAAGGAAAAGCAATATACAAAATTTGTTCTGGAATCTTGAAGACAACTCTGACAAACATGCAAAAGTAAAACATTCATCCAATAATCTACTGATCAGAATTGCTAATAAATTCAACACAGTACTAGAACCCTTCATTTGACCCCAAACAAAAGGAAAGGAAGGCATTGTACCAACAGGCACAGTCTAAAGTTTTCTGAAACAAATGAAAAACAAAACTAACAATCTTCGTAACACTCTGAAGTTAGTGTCAGAGTATGCTTGGGATATAATCTGTTATAATTCGTGTCCTAAACACAAATAATCAAGAACTGAAACACCCTAAATTCCTGCTGTTTCCATCAAATTAAATGAAATCTCTGCACCTACTGTTCAGAATACTCACTATCTATGTAAGCTGTAGCACAAAGATAACGTAACTCCATTCTTTTGCAGGAAGTACTAAATAATTGGAAAAAAAAAAAAAGCTTCAACAAGGCCAATGCGTTATACACAGAAATTAATAACTTAATCACAGTATAGAAAAAAGGAACAACGTCTTCTTTCACCTTCTAGGGATGAACATTAGCCTACTTGTAGAGATTCAGGCAGCTGCTGGGAATGTCTTAGCAGCTCTTGTATTTGCAAGAAAAGCCCTGTCAGTCGAAAGCAAAACAATCCTGCCATTTAAATATGTCAACTAACTGTACACACATTATACAGTCATGCTTTGCAATCTGAAAATTAAAAGATAACCCCAAATTTCTGAAGGAAAGAAATTACTCCAACAGCACTACTCTGCACTTGCAATGGCAGAGCCAAAGCACAGACCTCCACCGTGATCAATTGCTTCAATAAATCAAAACATGACAAAATATTTGCAGAAGCCCTGCCAGAGCGATACAGCAGGTGATACAGCCGGTAGTATTTTCAAATCCTGAAAAGGGCATCCAAATGAGCTGGTACCTTGCCTCACCTGCCCAAAAGGCAATGCTCACAGGGCTCTGCGGCCAATTCACCAGCTTTCCTCGGCCGCTCTGACAGCCCCGACGGGGGGAGCCAGCCCATGGCTCACACAGAGGTGTCTGCCCTGGAACAGCCTAACTCTGAGCGCTCACCTATCAGCGCATCCCTGCCAGCCCGCACCAACTAGGCTCTAATTAACACACACACAGAAAAGTCGTGGCGCGGGGAGGCAAAAAAAAAAAAATAGGACTCGACCCATTTGTTGCGGTCTAAATTTAAAGCGGAAAAAAAAAAAAGGCATCAGGAGAAGCACGTCTCCGCTCTCTGCCTAAGGGTATACCAACGAACCGGGGAGGGGAGGAAAGCCTAAAGCACGGAAACGGATTATGTAGGTTAAGCTGAGCTTTTACCATCGGCTGCTGCGGGGTCCGGCTGGCCCGGCCCCCGGTCCGAGGCGGCCTCCCCGCCGGGCCCGCCACGTCCCGCTCCGGCGCCGGGCTGGGCTGGGCAGGGACCCGCTTCCCCAGGAGCTGCGGGGGACCGGCCGGGGGAAGGGAAGGGAAGGGAAGGGAGCGGCGCGGGGAACCATGTGCCTCCCGCCTCCCCCCTCC
>WBMV01007638.1:115353-206308 GCA_013396655.1 Campylorhamphus procurvoides | reverse complement strand
CGCCCTCGCGCCCCCGGCGGGCCGGGCTCGGGCAGGGCCGGTGGGCAGCGGCGGGTGGCGGTGCCCGGGCAGGGCCGGGACGGGAGGTGCGGGACGCGGGACTGCGGCATTGCAAACACCCCAGGCCGGGACGCGCACGCTTCGCTAAGCAAAGTTCGTAATAAAATCATAGTTTTCCTCTACTTTTTTGTTTGTTTGTTTGGGGTTTTTTGTTTGTTTTTGTTTGGTTGGTTTTTGTTTTGTTTTTTAAGAAAACGAAGTGGAAATAAATAAGAATCCTAACATTCGCTCGAACAGTCAGTTCCACCAAAAGCCCCCCCATCAGCACCATAAAGCTTGAGCCGCGGGGCTGGGAGCAAAATGCTCTTGGGCTAGCAATAATACAAGGGCAGTAAAAAGGCTGATCCCCCAGCCCCAAGATGCTCTGAGTCTGCTCCACATACGTCAAGAGAGAATTCTGCAAGAGAGACCTTCGCGGTACTATTGCTTGCAGCTACAGGCCGGTGGTCCCCATGGTAAACCAACTACCTTCTGAACAAGTGTACCCTGATTCGATCAGCAATCCACATCATCAGGCAAAAAAAAGAGGAGGAGAACACACTTAGCTTTTAACTTCAGCATAAACATCCCAAAATTATAAAACCCACCACCACCAAGAAAAGCAGTGCTTCAGAGAGCATTGCAGAGTATGATGGACCTGATAGCTTAGGGGAGGTGAGGTGAAACATGAGCAGTTCTGTAATTGTGTGAAAACACTCNCGCTCCCCCGGCGGGCCGGGCTCGGGCAGGGCCGGTGGGCAGCGGCGGGTGGCGGTGCCCGGGCAGGGCCGGGACGGGAGGTGCGGGACGCGGGACTGCGGCATTGCAAACACCCCAGGCCGGGGCGCGCACGCTTCGCTAAGCAAAGTTCGTAATAAAATCATAATTTTCCTCTACTTTTTTGTTTGTTTGTTTGGGGTTTTTTGTTTGTTTTTGTTTGGTTGGTTTTTGTTTTGTTTTTTAAGAAAACGAAGTGGAAATAAATAAGAATCCTAACATTCGCTCGAACAGTCAGTTCCACCAAAAGCCCCCCCATCAGCACCATAAAGCTTGAGCCGCGGGNNNNCCGCGGGACTGGGAGCAAAATGCTCTTGGGCCAGCAATAATACAAGGGCAGTAAAAAGGCTGATCCCCCAGCCCCAAGATGCCCTGAGTCTGCTCCATGTATGTCAAGAGGTAATTCCGCAAGAGCGACCTTCATGGTACTATTGCTTGCAGCTGCAGCCTGGTGGTCCCCATGGTAAACCAACTACCTTCTGAACAAGTGTACCCTGATTCGATCAGCAATCCACATCATCAGGCAAAAAAAAGAGGAGGAGAACACACTTAGCTTTTAACTTCAGCATAAACATCCCAAAATTATAAAACCCACCACCACCAAGAAAAGCAGTGCTTCAGAGAGCATTGCAGAGTATGATGGACCTGATAGCTTAGGGGAGGTGAGGTGAAACATGAGCAGTTCTGTAATTGTGTGAAAACACTCACAATCAATAAATAAAACTATGTTCAAACACTTCCTGCTGACCCAATGCATTTTTAATTGGTAGCTGATGATCACAGAATAGCTTATCTCTNTTTTTTGTTTGTTTTTGTTTGGTTGGTTTTTGTTTTGTTTTTTAAGAAAACGAAGTGGAAATAAATAAGAATCCTAACATTCGCTCGAACAGTCAGTTCCACCAAAAGCCCCCCCATCAGCACCATAAAGCTTGAGCCGCGGGGCTGGGAGCAAAATGCTCTTGGGCTAGCAATAATACAAGGGCAGTAAAAAGGCTGATCCCCCAGCCCCAAGATGCTCTGAGTCTGCTCCACATACGTCAAGAGAGAATTCTGCAAGAGAGACCTTCGCGGTACTATTGCTTGCAGCTACAGGCCGGTGGTCCCCATGGTAAACCAACTACCTTCTGAACAAGTGTACCCTGATTCGATCAGCAATCCACATCATCAGGCAAAAAAAAGAGGAGGAGAACACACTTAGCTTTTAACTTCAGCATAAACATCCCAAAATTATAAAACCCACCACCACCAAGAAAAGCAGTGCTTCAGAGAGCATTGCAGAGTATGATGGACCTGATAGCTTAGGGGAGGTGAGGTGAAACATGAGCAGTTCTGTAATTGTGTGAAAACACTCACAATCAATAAATAAAACTATGTTCAAACACTTCCTGCTGACCCAATGCATTTTTAATTGGTAGCTGATGATCACAGAATAGCTTATCTCTCTTTGGAAAGTTATATGTTATATTCCAACGCAATTCATGTTTTATTTATGCCTAGTTTGGTATTCATAATGTAAAAGAGAGACCTCAGAAGTACTGGCATGAGCATGTAGAAATGCTGCATGTTGTTGTTTCTTCTTCTTTCTTGTCTGTATAAAGCCCTTATGCGCTCACTAAAGACCTGATAGGATATGCATTCCTTACCAACTTGTTTAAACTACAGAGTATAACTGTCAATGGGTGTTTTGTAGGTAGAGTTATAGAAACACAGGCTTTAAAAAGTTAGAAAATACTGAATAAAAACCCCAAATACTAAAACTACAGGAGATCCTGTCAAAACTTTCACAGTGTTGCTGGAAGTCCTCTGAATGATAAAAGATCAGAAGCATTTTCAAGAACCCACAAACACTGGCTTACAGCTGAACACTTGAAATTACTGTTGATAACACCTCAGTGAAATTGTCCAGCCTTTCAACCCTGAAGCCAGCTTCAATATTGAAGAAAGTTTGCAAGAAAGAGCATGGTAGATAAACATGACTATATGAAGGAAGAATAAAAGCTAAAGGATCTTGTAAAACATTCAAGACCAAGAAACACATAGTTTAGTTCAAGACCTCTTTAAAGGACTTGTCTGCATGTAGCATACTATTTTTTCGGATAAGCATGAGTACTTAGCATATTTACAGGAGGAATCAGTGAGCTATAAGGAAGCTGCATGTCAAGAAGGGGAAAGGCATCTAGCTACAGGCAAGAAAAAGAATACCTCATAACTGCTGAGCTCTGGAGTTTGTGATGCTGTCCTGTAATGCAGCTGCAAGAACCCAGAGACATAGCAAAACCTCAGAAAGCTATGTGCCTGGAAAAGGTGTGATAGACTGTTCTTCTATCCCCTAATATGTCACTGCAGTGTTTTTATGTACTTTGGTATTGCTGTTCATGGAAGCCTTACAGTCTCCTATCTATCTCCTGTCTACTTGTGAACAATACCTCAGAGGAAAAAAAAAAGCATATAAAGGGCCAAGATGAGGGTGGCAGAACACAACCAGGCAGTCTGGCTGAATCACCGCCCACTGCAGGGCTGTGTCTTCAAGGTGTCCCTGCTGGGGCATCTGCACTTTGACAGTGCTACAGCTCAGAGCAGAAGGAAAAAAACATGCTTGAATTTAAGCAATCAGATAACAGAACTTGAGACACATTCACCGTTTTGATTGAATTTTAAGTTATTTTTATAGAAACTGAATGTAATTAGTAAAGCTTTTTCACCACAAATTGCCTCAGTGTATCTGTCTGCAAACCAGGCCAGACTGAAGCCAGTGGTTTTATTCTATAAATAAATTTTAGCTTGTTAATGCTTAATTCTCCATCCAGCAATGTTTTGCATCTGCAGTCTTCTTGTGTACACAGTTCTAGGCCAGGAGCAGTATTTGTTTTAGATTTTCCTAAACCTCTTGAAGAAGTGTGATGACTGTCTTGGAGCTCCTGCAAAGATGACATTGTGCTGTTTAATTCTGCCGAAGCAAGCCTCCACTTTCACATGAATCTCAGCCTGGCAATGCAGCAGGCCCTGAGGACATCCCAAGTCCCTCTTCTTGACAAGTCTCTGTTGTCCCACCTACAAGGCTCAATTGTGCAGAGGTGGTGGGTAGTAGTGGCTCAGGTCCACTCTTCATGCCTTAGTCCTTCTGTACCTAAGGGAGCCTTCCCACCCTAAGATGACTTGCATTAGAATAGAATCATGGGATTGTTAAAGTTGGAAAAGACCTCTAGGACCATTGATTCCAACCCTTAAGCTTATCACATTTTACAACTCTTGGTTTGATAAGAATTGTATTGTGTAGCAATCTGTGTTCCAGTGCTGCCTCACTCAAGAGGGGTGTGAAGGTCTCAATACTCATGGAAAACAGCAGCACGGTATGAGGGAAAACTCATGTAACCTTACACGTGAATCAAGGGTAAGTGGAAGCAGCCCGCATCCCTGGATAATTACTGTGAAATGTGATGCTCCAGACAATGAATGGACTCGATCTCTTAGTGTCTGGAAAGCCTACTCCCCACCTCCTTTTTTCTGACACAAACTCCACCTTCTTGGCAGAAGGAACAAAGAAAAACAGCAATAGAAAGTAACAGCTTAAGCATTAGTTCTAGGCAGATGCTGTCTCATTAAGGTCAATTGCAGCACATCTTAGATTTGTGATCTGTCTCCAGGTTCAGAAATCACATCCCTTTTATTTTTTTCCCTGAGTGAAAACATAATGCTCAAAATGGAATTAGGCTGAAGCATAAGCTGTGAAAGCAGCACTTTCTTTATGAAAGCCAGAAATAAGTCCAATGTTTATTCTACACACTTGCTTTCACATGTAATAGAATTAAAAGCTTATTAAATAACCTGAAATGCTAAATACCTAAACATTGTTCTAAGAGAATGCAGACCATTTCTCCTATCTAATTAAGATTTCATGTGTGCACTCTATCAAAAAGAAACAGCGATATTTCTGCAAGCACATCTATATTGTAAATTACTCTGAAATTAAAATCACAGTTTTTCAGTTATTGAGTTGCTTCACTAAATACAGAAATCCTTTCCCTCCACCCACAACTTTTTCAGTTGAACACTGTGTCCTAGCAAAGTCTTATCAGCCTGTAAGAAGCCTTAGAACAATTCCTCCTGTTTGTTTTTTTTTTAAATAATAACTATGTATGTTAAAAAGCAAGATGTTAGGCTGTATTGGGTGGCACTATAATTAAGAACAGGTTAATGTACCCACTAAACTGCCTGCCTGCTGGTAGGGCCAGGCTGGCCTACAAAAGACTGAAATGTTTCAAAGTACATGGTGTTCACAGCATTAACAATAAACTGTGTCACCTAATATCTGCAAAGCAGGCATCATGAAATAACACAGTGTATACAAGGTTTTTATTTTTGCCTTTTCTCCAGACAAATGGGAGTGGACTTCTTTCGCAAAGGAGCACAAGTTGATACTGATTCGAATCTGCTTTGCACCTCCTTTTCACTAACAGGTTGCACCATGGGAGAGGATCAAACCAAGCAGCTTTTTGTTACCATAGCTATTGTTTATTGCCAGCCTCCTGAAATATCAGTCTTCCTAATGTTCCAGATTTCAGAATCAGATTTTCCCCTGAGAAATTCAGGAGTCAGGAATTTTACACTTTTTTTGGTGTGTGTGTGTTTATCCTATGAATTTAAAATACATCTAAGAAATCTAAGTCAACTTTGTGTCATCAACTCTGATAATACAAGAAGAATATATGCAGGGATGGGATCCAGTGGCATCTAACCAGTAATTTGTGAAGATAATCAGGAATTTCCCAGGTGCATTTTTCTCAAGGGGAAATTTTTGACTTCTGCTATTTTACCTTCCCTTTCCTCCACACACAACCCCGTCCTCCCAAAGGCAGTGGGAAAGAAGCAGAAATACAAATTACTTGTGAGGAGATGGAGAGAATATATAAAATATATATTTTTTTCTGTGCTACCAGTCATCAGACAAGGCAGGCACAATTCAGTTTCACAATGGCTGTACTAAAACCCTTTCAATTCGAGATTACGAAAACACTGAACTTTTTGTATTTACTTTTCTGTGTTAAAACTTACACTAAACCCAACAAGAATCAGCAGTGCTTCAGTTCAGCTGCCACTGACAATGCTCAGATTTTTATAGCTGGCATTTTATTTCAAGGCATTCTTGTTTCACTCTGTGTTATACACAGACAAGTGAGTGCAGAAGGATAAAGCACTGTATGAGATTGCTACACAGTAATTTGCAGATTTTTTAGAGCTTCTTTATGTATGTTAAGCTCTACCTCAAATGAGAAGTAACTGCTGTCTTAGAAACACAAAGCTGCATTTAGCCTGTCCTGTCTCAACCTACCTTCTCTAAAGGTTAATCAAAAAGCACCCCCTTGCATGTAGTCACTGAAACAAAGGATCAGACCATGCAGTCAGGTTTCCTGATCCTTCTCCACCTTGGCGCAGAAAGGCATAAATCCTGTTTTCTTTTTGCAAAAAAACATCCCTGATGAATTATATAACTTTTAAGAAATCAGAATTTCAAATTACAAGTAACTGTTACAGGAAAGCGAAAGACACTACAGCACAACCAGCCAGCAATGCAACATTGTATGAATACTTGGAAATGGAAATTTCTTCCAAGTGGCCGTCATTATCTGCTTATAGCCTGAAATATGTAGTTTGTTTACGCCAAGTCAGAAATACAACCTATGAATATTACCAGTGAGAAAATTATCTGGTCACTTGTGTTTGAGCCAAACCCAACATTGCTGCAAAGGGATGAAATTTCAGTAAAGTCAATGGAGTTATGCCAGTGCTCAGTTTAGTCAGCTCAGTGCTGTCATATGCCCATATGTAAAAGTCGGATGGAAAAATTTATTTCATGCTTTAACTATAAATACAATAACTTCATGGAGCTCCCCACCCCATTTTTTTCTCCATTGACTTTTAGTCTACAAAAATCATAGACATTGATTCCATGATAATTCACTGCTAACACAATACAATATTTCATCATATACTTTATACTATAATAATGTATCAGTATTACTTTGTTTCCTCTCAGTAGTGAGAAATCCATGCCTAAAATGACAGGGTGTTCTATGCTGGTAGAATAAAATCCAGTTTCACAGAGCACTTTTATACCCACCCAGCACACACCCTGCAGAAGTCTCAGAACCAGCCTGCTCCCAGCAGCCATCGGCCATGGCACTGCTGGGAACTGCAGAGTGTGCAGGACAGGCAGCCTTAGGAAACACTCTGATATGCCTGACTCTGCTAAGCATAATTTGCTTATATCTTTTGCTTTGTATCCTTCTCACAATAAACTAGCAAACATGTATATTAGCACACAGGTTTTCAGACAGACCCAAGAAGGCAGAAAATTACTGAAATGTACAAAGTGGACCATACTAGTTTGTGCTGACCACAGAGCTCATCAGATTTGCTTTATGGGACCTCAGAGTTAGTATATGACATACCAAGCCACCACAGTATCCTTAGACTGTTTTGCTCTTGATTTAAAATTAACGCAGATGAGAATGTTTATTAAAAGTAACTTTGCAGCTCTGGCTTGGCTGTAAGATCGTTCTACTTTTAACATATTACTTGAGTGACCAACTTGATCTGGGAGGAGTTTTAGTAAACATGTAACCTGATCTTTGGTCACAGAGAAAACAAGAAATCAAGCTTCTAAGTGAGCATGTAACTTTAAATGTCCATAAGTAAAAGAAGCATAGAAGTTTAAGTATTGCTGCTTGAACTATTTGGGGACTGTGCCACATGTTTAGGAATACTGTGGCTTAAGAACTGCACATCATATCGTGTACTGGTGTACCTTTCTAATAACATGAATATCTGGTTAAATCCATTAAAATGAAATTGCAGAATCATAGTTCCAATTTTTGGGTCAATGCAGGACAGTATGACACAAATATACTCTATACTTTGACCATTCAGTTTTAGGTGTTACTATTTTCTGAGCCAAGCATCAGATGGTCAAGCCAGAACATAAGAATGTCCCCTTGGCTTCTGAAGGAGAAATTATTGCCCTCTGTTCATATGGTAAGGAGCTTGAAGCACCCAAACAAAATACATTAATACAAGAAATAAATAGCTTAACTAAAACTTTGGAGCTGGTTGCATCGTTGCAAAACAACATTATGAACATGCTCCCAAGGAGAAAATTACGAAGAACAAAAAATATACTGAAAGAGGAGATATCTGATAAGCAGTGCAGGAAGCTAAAGTGGAGAGCGATAAAAATGCATTAAGAAAGTGCAAGAGGCAGTCATACATTAGACTTCCATGTGCACACTACTTCAGTGAATGCTCTATGAAGCCAGTCCATTCATGGAAGTCCTTGCTCAGTGACACCACTGACCATATGTTAAGCAAGCCTTTCATGGTGTTGGCCCTTCTGGAACACATCCCCAGTAGTCACTGTGACAAGACATTCACTCAGCAGAGCCACCACAGTTAACAGATAGAACAGGAAAAATAAGAAAGAAATAAAAAGGAAGAAGCTATAATAAAGTATCTTTAAATACATGCAAATATTATTCATCTTTCACTTCTGTGTTTGAAGAAAATTGCTACAAGGGTAAACTCTCAAAATTTGGACTAAAACTACAAGAAAACCATGTATACTGTATTAGATGTAGAAGTCAAGAACAAATTTTTAAAATTATAAACTGGATCACATTCCCAAAACACATTTGCTGCATTTTTATGTTACTGCTTTCAGATGTTACTGATAGGCAGTGACACAAAAGTTAAAAGCATAAAAATGTGACCTCTGAAGGTTGACTACAATAGACCTCTAGAATAAACTGAAAGATCTAAAACTCTACGAGTGCATTACAAACTATAAGGGCAGAACATAATCATATCTACTCAGTGCTATATATCCTTGAGCTTATACATTTCAGTTTAAGTAAACCAGTCTCCCTTGCACAGAGATAGGAAAATAGAGCTGTGTAAAACAAAAACTACCAACCATTTGACTCAAGTCTATATTTAGCATTTGCTGTGTCATGCTTTAATTGCTGAAATTGCCTCTGCAGAAGCATTAAAAAATCACCAGAAAAAATTATCATTGTGAGGCACATTTAATGTTCAGAACAAAACTTCACCTTGCAAGATTTACACATCAGTTCTGAAGCACAAAGACATTCTAAAATATAGGGGTTTGTTTCCATCAGGTAACAGATTAAAAAACCAAATTGAAACCCTCTTGGAGCTCACCATCACAAACAAAACATGATCTATTACAAGTTCCAATTTGGATGAACACAGATGAAAGAAAATGTTGGCAGATTAGTTCCATCTTTTAAAAGAGCAGATAAGTTAGCACACAGTAATTTCCACTGGACTAACAAGTCAATTTGTGAGCCAAGTTGAATCAAACAGATCCAGCTATCTAGTTTGAGAGGCTGTGATTTGTGTTTCCTTACCTAATGAAGTCCCTTTTTTTCCCTTGCTGTTTGTCTTTTTTGGCATAATCTTTCATATGATTCTAAAATATAGTTTTACATGAAATATATAAAGGTACTTAAACTGGACCATATGGTAACAGACTGCTTCGCTAAAGACTCATCAAGTGAGCAGTAACTGAAATAGATGTAATTTGTAGAGTTCTGATCAATTATATCTACAGTTGCAAGGATTTGTCTAAGAAATTCCTTTTGCTATCCCAAGTAGTGACTGCAGTATAGGGTTTTACTGCTCTTATACTGCCCCTTTACAGCCTCGTCAGACATTTCCACAGCACATACCATAGGGACCTGAATACTGCAGGTCCTCCCTGCCTGATGGTGATTCCATACAGAGCAGCACAATATGGACTTACAAGCTCCCTAAAGTTCTCTGGTTGGATTTACTAGGAAAAAAAAGGCCGGTACAAGAGTTATTAGATCAGTGTAGAAGAGGACAAAGGCTCAGGGTCCTTGTGGTGCTGGTCCATGGGGAAGCTATGCTTGATACACCTGCAGGGTATGCAAACCTGCTTGCAAAAGTTTGAAAAGCAATTTTGTAAAATCACAGAATCACAAAATGGTTTTGGTTGGAAGGGACCTTAAAGTTCATCTAGTTCCAAGCCCCCTGCCATGGGCAGGGACACCTCCCACTAGAACAGGTTGCTCAAAGCCCCTTTCAACCTGGCCTTGAACACTTCCACTGATGGGGCATCCACAACTGCTTGGGGCAACTTATGCCAGTGCCTCATGACCCTCACAGTAAAGGATGTCTTTCTAATATGTAATCTAAACCTACCCTCTGTCAGTTTAAAGCCACCACCCCTTGGCCTATCATTTTGACTGACTGGACCATAGTACTGACTCTAAGGATTGTATGAAGGATAAATAACCACATTAGGGCCATAGAACAAATTATCCAATTAGGTGTGCAACTTAATCATACAGTTTACCATCCCAGAAGATGACAGTTTTGAAGGAATTTGGGGTAAAGTTTTCCCAAGCCCTCATTTCCTGTATGGTGAGCTCTTTGTAAAATCTGCCATACAGAGAGAGAGATGGAGAAGTAAATGGACTGCTCACAAAGAACAAAAAGCCAGATTTCTGAATGTGCTCTTCCCCCACCCACACCCTTAGCTCTAATTTTAAATACAAAGCTAGCTCCTTAGAATTTCCTGAGATTTGACAGTTGGTCACAGATTAAACAGAAGACTGGCAGACTTGGCTGGGCTTGTTGCTCAGCAGAGGAAAGAGAGAGACCTGCCCCTGTAAGCACGTCATGATGTTGGGAAGTAGCATTTGCTGAGCGACAAATGAGCGTGCAGCAGGCCTGCCCCCCGTTCACTACACACAACACAAATCCTTTCATCATATTTCAGCTTTGATCCAGGCACTGCCAACAGCCTCAGCCCTGTTCAACTACTGCAAATGAGTAGACAACTTGTTTAGTGGGTTGCTAGTATCTGCAGAAGTAGCTGGCAAATGCATCATCAGAGTTATTCATGACAATCCGTGTGTGGGTGTGTGTTGAGGCTTTCAAAGAGATGGTGTAAAATATCTGTCCCTCCAGGCTTTCATGGTATATAGTTCTTCCTCAAAATCTTTCACTCTTATTCTGCCTTGCCCTTTCAGACATCACTTCCAAACCAGAGGAAGTGAGACCTGTTGCGGCCATTTCAAAAATGATGGAAACTGGGTGTGCAGCAGCCCACTATGGAATTGGGAAGGGCTCTCCAGTTTTAATGTTTCACTGTTAGACAATGCCAAATGTACTTACTACCCATAGAATTGTTTATTCATAGGTTAGTGAACTGAGATTTTGCTAAAAGTTAATTTTGCTGTCACAGTGATGTAATTATTATTAACCAGTTTGAATTCCTTTAAAAATACACAAGGAGAATTCAAATTACTTCTACGCTGTGTATACCTATTAGAAAAGGTGACAAAGAATAGATAAAATTAAAAATAATGCACTTTTCAGAAAATTACTGTTTTCTTAATACTATTAAATACTATTGTCTGAACACTTTAATACTATCCAGCTGAGTAATAGAGAAAGAATCATTATATTAAAAATGAGGTTTTTATTAAAGACAGCTTTAAATTCTCAAACAGCACAGGTTTTTCTGGCTGGCAGAGTATCAGCTTGCCTAGTGAAAATTGTTTTCCCTTGGAAAGAAGAGTAGAGTAGAGGATGTACCCAAGAAAAGACAATTCCTCCTGGCTGACCTAAGCAGTATTGATTTGGGTCTCTGAAAGGAGTTCTTTGTTACAGCAGGGTAAGTTCTTCAGTAGCTACACAGATGGATTGTTTTCTGTTGTGGGTTGGTTTTTTTGTGGGTCCCCCTCCTCCCCCCCAAAAAAAAAATAGAAGGGAAGTTGAAATTAGCAGATTTTATAACAGATTTTGGAACCTTAGCAGATGGTAATGAAGAGGGTCATGGGAGATATAATAAAGAAGGTGATTTTCCACATCTGCAGAATAGCAATTATGGAAATTGAGAAGACAATTCAGAAATAACATTAACTTCCAAACCACAATTAAAGCTTAGTTAGATTTTCAGAAATAAGAAACAAGCTTCTGGTAGGAGGCCTTGAATTTTCATTTGCCTCTTGAATAGCATGAAGAGTGCTGTCACTTCTCACTAAATAGCAACAGTCAAAGAAACATATATGTACTATGAAGCTATGAAGTAGCAGGAATGTGTTAGTATCAGGTTTTAAAGTTTTCCTGTTGTCCCCAAAAACTCTTTGGTTCAGAAACTGTTCAAGCTTTCTTTGATGTACAAGTTTTAGGCAGAAAAATAAGTAGATTAATGAGTCTTTCTTTCCTTGCTTGCTTTCACAAAGTCTGGGCAGTCACTACTGAAATCCATTTGGGGTCCCAATCGTGTTCCAAATCAAACTGCTGACTGACTTGCTCAACTCACATAGCATCCAAAGAACAATCATCAGGACATGCATTAATATCATGAACTCTCATCATAGAAAGTGTTTCAGAAATCAGTAAACAAAACAAAGGTTTTCTGTCTCCTTCATAGGACTTGCAGTGACTTGCAGAAGACAATAAAAAACAGATTCAGAGAGAAAGAGTGAGACAGAAAAATGAAGATGAAGAGAACAAGAATTAAATTTAAAGAAACAGATACTTAGAAAAAAGTGGGGGGAAAAAAGAAAAAGGAAAAGAGAGAAGGAAAGAGAAAGAAAGAGAGAGAGAGAAAGAAGGAGAGAGAGAAAGAAGGAGAGAGAGAAAGAAGGAGAGAAAGAAAAAGAAAGAAAGAAAAGAAAGAAAAGAAAAGAAAAGAAAAGAAAAGAAAAGAAAAGAAAAGAAAAGAAAAGAAAAGAAAAGAAAAGAAAAGAAAAGAAAAGAAAAGAAAAGAAAAGAAAAGAAAAGAAAAGAAAGAAAGAAAGAAAGAAAGAAAGAAAGAAAGCCTGCAGTTTTGGATACACAATTTCTTCATCTTGGAGTGGGTTAAGAGGGAGGTTTGGAGAGTAACATTATACTAATTCCTCTCTGGAATAATTTATAAAATTGGATATGCAGATAATTCACATACATAGAACTGTAAGCAAAGTTGGCCTGGATACTGTGGTATCCAGCAAACTGCAGAGCCTCCAGAAGCCCCAGCTGTTCCTGACCTTCAGAACACATCCTTGCTCAGTGATTTGCAGCTTGCTTACAAGATGAAGTCTTTTTTGTCACAGTAAACAGACAAAGAGAAATTCAAACCAAGCAGGCAACCCTGCTCACTATTGATACGCAGCAGTTTCTGAGAGAGAGGGAAAACAATCCCAGCTAGTCTGAAAGCAAAAGGACATTGCTTAAAGACAATTATTTCCTTCCTCCAATTTGTACTGTCCTTACCCTTCTTTTATACGGATCATTGTTAAATGAGAGAAAGATACAATAGAAAGACACAGAAAAAGTGTAATGGACATATTCCCTCCTGGCTATTGATATAATCAATCAAGCAGCAACTTGTACCTTTTTTGTGATCTGTCCTTGTTCCCATTAGGAAGGCTTGCTATTCCACTTACAAAGTACCCTTCCATAGTGAAACAGTGTTAAGAACAATTATGTATTTCCCATTGGAAAGATAGCAATCACATGTTAACATTTTACTTCTCAAGACCTACATGCTGCAAGAGAAAATCGTGCCTTGGCTTTCTGCCTGCTTCTGTCTGCCTTAATTAGCTGATCACAGCAACAATCTCAGCTAAAATGATTCTCAGTAAAAGGGTAGGAGGGAGCTGCTTGAGCAGAACTGGGTGAAGCTTTTCACTTAGCTACTACCTAAGCAAGATCCAAGAAGAAAGGATCAGGGACTTTGGCTCAGCACCTTCCTTATCTGGACAGAATTTGAATTTTTGAAAGCAGGATTCTGAATAAAGCCTAATACCTCCTAGTGCTGCACCAGCTGCATCCAGACAAGTTCAGACACTGTTTTTGCGGGATTGTTCAGGTCACTGTAGAGAAAGAAAACCCCTGTAAAACTGAGAGCAGAATCTATGTTCAAATCCAAATCTTTCTCACCATCTTCCAGAGTGCTTTGGATTTAAAATCATTTTGTAGCAGTCAAAATTACCTTTAAGAGGAAGGATCAGTAACATTTGCCCTATTGTCTTAGGTTTAATTTATTTTTTCCAGTGACTGAGTGTCAGCCCCATCATCAAAGATTATATTTCCTCTACTTCTACTACTTGGTGGTGGCACTACCCATCTCAGTAGCCCCACCTCTGTAGTATATTCACCAGTACAGAAGAGCTCATCTTTTTGTGCTCCAGCTGGAGGACTGTAGAGAGCAAAGTCCTCTATGGTAATCAAGTCTAAGTGGCATGTCCCCATTTCTAAATGTAATGATGCAATACTGAAAGTGCTGAACAGCAATAAAACAAACAATAGTATTTACGGTTTGAACATATTTTAAACAAAGATCCAAAAGTCTTTTACAAGAACAAACTACACTACTCAGCCATCTTGCTGGAATTTTACAGTGCTCATCACAAAGGTTTTCCAGCTACAGATTACTTTTAGTTCAAGTTTCAACTGTGTAAACTAAGGCGTACAGGCTGAGAGTGTATCCAATTAGCATAGTCAATTAGTTTAAATTGTTTGATTTTTTTCATAATTTAAGAGATGATGTATAGATCTCCAGTGAAGGTATGATGGTTTGTTCACATCATCCCATAGATGAACAGAGTCTCATGTGTTTATCCAGTGCAGGGCTGGTTTACTTCAGCAGACTAGTACATATTAGCAAACTGAAAAGGAATGCAGCAGCCCATCTCCTATAAACACCACTTGGCTATTTAAGCCTACACTGCTCTAGAAATAGACTTATATCTCACAAACACCACCAAATGCCAGAGCATATAATTTATTCATTGCACGCTATATTATTTTCAAATCAGATTTTATCTGTCCTTTACTATATAAAGCTGGAGAGATATTCTCATACACATCAGACACTTCTGCACTAAGGAATTCCACCACTTTGAAATCAATTTACAGGCTACACAGTGAAGGTCAAACTACAAGGAAGATTCAGATTTTGATTTAGGCCTTGTTCCTGGTTCAGTGACTGACCTCAAACACATTTCCCAGCACTTCTTTTTAACACTGCCTTACACTGAGACTTCTCTGGCTCTACTTTGCTTTCTCCTATACTATCTTCTCTTGCAGTTCCCCGTATCTCCTGCTTGCTTAAACATGACCTCTGGAACACTGTCTGCTCCAAGCTGGGTAAGAACAAGCAGCCCCAGTATCTCTTAACATTCACCCAACCCCCGTTCATTCAGCTCACTGTAGTCAGGTCAGTGGTCTGCAAACTTTCCTTCATACGCTGCATTCTTTTGGCCAAGTAAGGACCATAATCAGTCTTAGTGCTCTGACATGTAAAGATGATTCAAGTAAAAAAAAAAAGGTAACATTTGATGCAGGCAGATAATGAAACCTTAGGATACAACCCTGTCTAATCAATCTATTTGAAATTGTGAATTTGAGACATACTTTGAGCTGTACAGTTTTGCACACAGAGGATATGCTCTGATCTTTTATGCCTCCTCCTCTAGTTAAGCTAGGTTTTCACACCGACAGCAGAGCTATTGTGTGCATGACATTTAATGCTGGAAATGGATGCTGTGTTTTGGCAATGAATGGAAAATCTGAGCATTAGCAATGAAAAGATATCTTCACAGTGTTCCTTCGTCTCTTGTTAGTCATTCAACGTAGAGGAATTCAGCATAGAGGAACCATGCTGGGTGAATGTCCGTGTTCCCAGCTCTGGCTGAAGAAAAATCCTGCTATAAAACAGACTATGGGCACTGAGCACGACAGGCTCCAGATTTTCAGTGCACACCAATGAAAACCTTCCTGACAGCAGAGTTCCAGCAACCCAGCTGGAGTTTATTTGGGAAACGTGCAGTTTTCTGCATAGGAGAGTAAATTGCAGTGCTTGTTTTCAGGTTGTATGGAAAAATCTAATTGCTCTGAGCAATTCATAATTAGATGCAGCTTTATAGCCTGCAGAAAGAAGACATAGTCAACAGTCTGGAAAGCAAAGTGTCATCTGGACCAGAAGTTTCCCATCTTTTTTATAACCCCACTTAAGAATGGCATCCATGGTCCATGTCTGACTGGATTCCAAGGAGCCAACACAGGCTCTTTGTGCAGGTACAGTTCTAAGGCTTTGCATTCACTTACTATTTTACCAGGTTTTATATGACTTAGAGACTTCATCAGAATATGATTTTCTATCCATCTTGAACCATGTCCTCTGTAAAGATAGCAAACCCTTTCTCAGCTGAAGACAATACCCACCATGCAACCTTTTTAAAAGTAATTCACAGACCGGGTCAAATCCCAATGGCTTGTGTATGTCTGGCCACTTTTTGCACAAACTGGCACTGCAAGGGGACCAGAGCCAGCTCCAAGCTCTTCCCATCACAGATTCCCTCCACATCTGACAAATGCATAGGGATCCACAGCTCTTTTCCTTGCAGCGGCTTTGTAGGTAACAATCTGAGGGCATTCAGAACATGACTAAGCCATAGAAAATAAGTAATTTAAAACTACTGTGGATTACTCACAAAAGCATGTAATACACTGGATGTCTACTCAAGAATTTGTATGTCTTTCAAGCCAAAGGCCAAATAAAAAGAAAGAGCTTGGACAGGGCACAAGATGGTTGTTGTAATCTCCCTGCCCTTAGCAATGTAGCAAGGATGATGCTCTTATGATTCATGTGTTGTGTAATGTTCTTTTGCATCATTCTTCATGCAATTAGAGTGAAAGCTGCTGCCTAAAAGACATGTTGAGCTTGTATGCCCTTTATTTTCTCATTGTATTCATATTGAAAAATAGACAATATAACCAGCCAGTCAAGGTGACACTCAAAGTTTTTGCAGTACTGTCCATTATAAATGTTACTTATATCATCTATATTTAACTTCATACATGCTGGCAACATAGATTAAGAAAGAATTCACATTTAAGTTGTTTGCAGATTCTAAACAAAAGATAAGTATTTGGCTATAGAAAAATGATCCAACAACATATCAAAAGCTTTTTTCCTGTAGTGTTTCAAGAAATCAGGAAAGGAGAAGAAGGGATTTCATGCAAATTTTTTGCAGTTCTTCAGGAGAACTGAAGATGTGACTTTCAGAAATTGTTACTTTTAATTTATTTTAAGAAAGAAGAAAAGTTTCTCTCTTTCCTTTATGTTATTATTATAGTTTATCATTACATATTGGCTTTTTGTCAGACAAAATTTTTCTGGTAAATCATGGCGAGGTATGCCTTTGGCTCTTAGGTGAAATATAATTGTTTAATATTTACATTTTTTCACACATTTTTGTTAAATAGATTCTAAGGGTCATGGCACAGTATATTTACCACACAATGCAGTTTTAAAATATACACAAAACTTCTACACACAAATGTTTCTGCGGGAGAGTTAAAACTGTAGCAATTTGGCACCAGAGCAACAGAGTGTGAGACACTTGCCAAATGTTTATATTGGCCAAGAAAGAAAATGCAGTTATCTCAGAGAGGTAATTTAGGATAGGTAAATGTAATGTAATTACAAATGTAATCAAGGTGCTTGCTTCATGAAGCATATTTACATTTGTGCTAATATATTAAAAACCAAATGAGCAAACAAAACCAAGAAACAAACAACAACAACAACAAAACACACAAAGAGTGCACATGAACATAAAGTAAGACAAATGCATTTACAAATCAGGTTCCAGGTCACTGAACAAAAGATGTTGCCCTTGACACTGGTCTGTAAAGAGAGAGGTATATAATCTTTGCCTGATTTCCAGCAGACAGATGGCATTATTTTGCAACGCCCATGGTATCACAAGACATCAACGTTGCCATGTCTGTCAAGTAACAACTACTTAATAGATAACAGATTCCAAACTTGGTGATTTTTACCCCTAGATCTCACCAAAAGGACATATGGGAATATTAATGGGAAGCTACTGCTGCCTCTTTGGATGGTGCAATTCTGTTTACTTAGCTATCCATCAAGTGCAGCATGAATGGGCAACTGCAGTGCAGCTCCCCAGGACACTACAGAGAGGCAGAGAGATCTATCAGGGAAAATTACATCAGCTGATCTCCAGAGCATAAACAACAGAGCCAGCAGGGCCCAGTTTACCCTCCTTTATGCCATCATGATGCCATTGATGGAAACCAGCTGCTCTGGTCATGTTCTTCACACTGTACCCAGCTCTGCCACCAACACGTGCAGAAAAGACCCAAGAGTCTGATGCTCTTATGCTTTAATTAAAACAAAGAATCACTATCAACAAATCTCTCACTCAGACATTTACAGGAAATATAAACTGTTTTCCACAAGCTTCATAAGTAGTGCCAGTGCAGCATCAAGCCTAGCAAAATAAGATTTTTTAAAATGTTTCTGCCCATTTAACAATCTGAATACATCTCTAATGACACTTCATCTCTACTTATTCAGAAACATGTTGTCAAAAATAAATTCTCTTGGCTTGCTTTACCAGAGGAATCACTGCATACATGCCAAATCAACAAATCACTGGGTAATTCATAATGACGGGTTATCAAGTAACTGATAGAAAGTGTTGTGTGGATAGGAGGACTAGACTGATCTTCGAGAAGAGAGGTGTCAGTGTTCCACCCCCAATCACAGACTGCTATTATTGGTGCCCTTATTGATGCCTAACATTAGCAGGATAACATTTTTTCTTTTTTCTTTTTTTTTTTTTCCACTGGAGGGAATAAATCAGGACCAGCTTAGATGTGGCCTTGTTCTTAGCTGAGATAGGTAGATCCCTGGATGTCCTAACAGGTAACCCATTTCCTGAGCTGCACAGGGTCCTGGGAAGCCTGGCACCACAGGGGCTTGCCTGGCAAAGTCCCTGACCCCAAAACTTCCTTGCAGCTGCTTTCCCAGGCTCATCTCTCAGGGAAAGAGTTGCCTGCCAGGAAGCACACCAGCACTGCTCCTGCTCCTGGCAGAGAGCTACTGCCACATAGCAAGGTGTGCAGCCACAAGAGGTACAAGCTGCAGAGCAGTAAGCTTTCAGATGGGAGTCATACTCCTCCCGGGACAGGAAATGCCTGGGAACAGTGTTCTTTCCCCCTGAGACAGCACAGCTGCCCCTTGTCTTCCAAACTGGTCTGGCTCAAAAAGTGATTGTCACACTAAATTCTCCCAGGAGGAAGATTTTTTAATTTTTACTTATTTTTTTATTTATAGCAAGATAACAAAACATGCAAACAAGAGAGATTTTACAAAAACACATTTATGGTTATTTTTCTAGAGCATGCACAAAAGCTGTTGTGTTTGGCAATCAATTTAACACCCACTTGTGTTGTTCAACTTTTTACCTTTAAATAACACTCCTAAATGAATTACCTTTATCATTTTATCTGTCTGTTCCATGATGCTTCTGCAGGAAAAGTGACCGCAAATATGTGCACCTCCCATATTTGCACACTGCAGAGTTCATCATTAGAAAAAAACCAGGAAAATCCACCCCTTTTGTATTTTGCACAGCCTAAAGCATCCCTCAAAATAAGAGCACTGAAAAAAGCCTTTCTGTCTTTTTTTTTTGTCTTTTTTTTTCTTTTTTTATTTCCAGGGCCAGATTTGGAGGACTTTTTGTACATGACTCAATAAGGTGCCCCAGCACAGGAAGTGTACTGGCTGCAGCAGCAGGCAGGAGCTGCAGCCTGCTCAGGAGTGGTAAGTCTCTATAGGTCCCATCTAGAAAATGCCACTCAGGAATCCCAGGAAAGGGGAGTTTCTTTTCCCTGTTCTCTGTTTTACATCAATGCTCTTTGTACTGAAACAAAATCAGACTTAACATCTAAATCCTGTGACTTTGGTGAAAGTTTTGATGTAGATCTGCATATGTCTTGTGAATCCAAATGTGAATTCTGTTCTACAATCCTATGATTTTTATTCTCTGTTCAGTTCTCACCTTTTTCTGTATTCTTCATAAGCAATTATACACAAGTGCAGGATTTGTTTGATAGCTTCAAATGAAATTTCGTTCTCAGCTGCTTCAGAAAACAGACAGACTACTTGTACTAAAAATCATCTCCTCCTGCTGCCTTTGCTTCCGTAGCACCAGCAGCAGCAGCACATTTATGCAAAGGGCCCTGCTGGTTCTCCTGTGTGACCTGAGGTGGTGAAAGTGTTCTCTGTTATCTAGCTACCAAAAAAAACAAAGCAAACAAATCCAGAGATCTAAACTCAAAAGAAATTTAACAAAAAGGATCCTGTGGAGAGTTGCTCCTTCTTGAAAGGATTTATGTCTTTCCCTAGAGATCACAACAATATATAATGGCTCAAGAAGATAATCATGAAGACAGCAAGGCTGTACTCTTATATCCTATTCTAAAATCTCCTACATACAAAACTATTCACTGTAATCCATACATGAAGGATTCTCTAGTTTTATAAACTGTTGTAGATGCACTAGAAAACATTTTCTATATTAAACAATATTAAACTTTTTACTTTTTGTCCTATAGCTAATATTTTATGTTTTTTGCATACTGAGACTTTTATTTCAAATTATTCTGTGCAAGCTGCAGACAAGTGTATAGTATTTGCACAGTGGAAACCAAGCAGTTAAAATCATGGAGCCATATTCCGTGCACACTTACTTTACTTTAAATCCCAAGTAACTCTGCTGACCTCACTGGATTTAAACTAGATTTATAATGAAATTCAGAAATTGTCCCATACTTCCACTGATTAAGCTTCAAAGTCATTTACTTATGACCTTTTCTGAGCACAAAGACATTTTAGACAGTATTACATAAGCATCTTGCTAGAAACAATATCACTTTAGTTAAAAAACAATGATGGCAACAACTGCAGTTTCTCCTTCTTCAATCCTCTTTAATAGTACCAGAAATAAAAAAGATATTTCCTTTTTTGAAAGCTCTGCAATATTATCTTTGTTTCTGATCCTATTCTCTGGCTCAGATAAACAAGAAAGGTACATCTAGAAGCAACCTACTTTGTGACATAGTTCACCCACTGCAAAATATCATGATTTTTTCTTTATTTAACTTTATTTTCTCCATCATCCTCTCAAATGTCCTGAACAATACAGTTTCTAGCACTTCTCAGGAAGCTAGTCTACATTCTTGCCACGATCTCAGGTGGAGTGAATATGCTGCCCTGGGGAATAACAGCCTAGTCCAGGGGACTGTCTTTCTATTAGTAGTGAAAAAGTAAGAATGGAATAAGACAGACCCCAAACCATAAATGAAGGTCAAGCCCTTGACATGTACCTGAGACAATCCTACAAATACTAGCTCTGGAATTTTATTGCTTTACACTACCCAAGATGTTTGCCCTGTGGAAAGCACTCTCCATAGTCTCTGTCATGGAGCAATGCATCCATCTCATAGCTTCACTAGGTGATGTTGGAGCCCACCACAATATTCCTAACAGGATAGATGGCCCCTGAAAGCTGGCATATTTTTGACAGCACACCTGCACAGCTCTTTTACAATGGGGAGCAGTTCTGATGTGGAGTTCTGCAGTGTCAGTGTAATCACACTTGTGTGGTGCATTCAAACAGAGGTTGCATAGCATAAGGTTTGCAACATGAATGTAAAGAGTGGAGACTAGACAGATCATTTATTCATGCATGTAAATGCATACTGTACATTTTGACTCTCTTCTTTTCTCTCTGGTCAGTTACCAGTAGCAATTTCCAATCTGCATGGAACATATTTTGCACTTGGGAAGTCCTTTTGGCTACATGGAAAAGGAATGACTCCCTGAGTTACTCTTCCATTGATGCTATTGATCAAGCTTGACTCATCAGCATAACATCAACAGAGCTCTTCCAGCCAAACATTAACTGTATTTAATGAATGTAAACATTCTTCCATCTTAAAAAACCCAATTACATTTCATGGCTCTGACTCACAATCTGCTGCACTTGTGTAGGTGCTTACTGTATTGATCCTTATTTTATTTTCACATTGGGAAAACAAAATTTGAAAATGTGAATTTAACATACTCACATTCATATTTGCACATACATTAGCTGGATATAAATGATGATAGAATGGGATATATATTTACTGTTGTCATCTACAAACCCACTGTTTTCTAATAAAATGCTACTTTGGGTTCCTCCCCAAAAAATTTTGCAGGACTTTATACAATTGTATTAAAGCCTTACAATTACCCATTTTGCATTTACAGAGTCACAGAACCTGAAACTCACCACAGGTAGGCTGACTCACATGTTTGGAAGAAGTTAAGCAAAGATTCACCCTGACCAGAATGCATCTTTAAAGTCTGTGAAGTTAAGTGTTATTTCATAAAAATTTATTATTTCATTCCCCAGTGAGCTGACACATAAGTCTGTCTTGAGGAAGTGAATAAGTGAGTAGGAACAGATCAATCAATCTATCAATAGGTAGGAAGACTAACACACATTTCAGTCCCATTTCTCCCACTGGGAATATGGCCTAACAACCGTCATGCCTGCTGGTGGGAGGACCCAAGGCACATGGGGCACAGAGCAGGGTATTGGCAGGTGCCTGGGTTGAACTTTGACACAGAGCTGCCAGGCTCACCTTGTGTCCCACAGTTCAGATACCACCTCAATGTGTCTCTTCCATGTAGTACAATCAAGACCCTTCCCCAAAGATCCCTCCTGGCCTCACTATACTTTTTCCTTCCTAAGGAACTGTGACTCACAGTACACACACCTCACAGGTGAGGAATGACTCACCTTATAGACCTTCTCTTGCAAAGATTAGGCTTCCTGTTAATCCACAGCTACTTAAAAACTGCTTTTGTGCAATGTATCTTGCATTATCAACTGAGAAAAAACCCTGCAGTTGTGATAAATTGCTTTTATATCTATTATATTTAAAAACATAGGCAAATAAAAAAAAAGCCCTAAGAAATAGTACCTATAATTTCTTCTTATTTGAAGACCCTCCTGTGAAGTTACATGTTAAAGGTCACGGCAAACTCAGCTGATCATGGAAAAGGACTAGGCCAAATACAGATGCTTTTTCAATAGTGATAAACTTTTGGGCAGGCAATAAGGCAAATCTGCATATGTATCAGGAGCAGAGACAAGGCAGATGCACTGTTAGGACAGTGGTAGCTGCAGGTCCATTCTCTCCCGTGGTTGCCAATACAGACAAGGAGAGTTAGAAGGATGGAGTGATAGATTAGATAAGGTGCTACAGCATCTTTATTCTTGTAGATAACTTTGTCTTGTAACCAAAGAGAAGAGCTTCATTCAGAATGCAAATGGTTTGTAGTGGCTTCACCAGCATCTACTATGTAAAAAGTCTCATCTTAATTTACAAAAGAATCCTATGGAAAGGTCCATTTCTCTGATGTTATCTTGCAATGATACCCTACAGAGAGAGGCCTGTCCTTGTCTGTTGAGCTGCTAGGGAGATAGCGCTATTTAAAAGTAATGTTCTTTTAAAAATAGCTGATTCTTCAATAAAAAAGATTTTTATTATTGTAAGGCTATAAAAAATAAATAGCCTTTAAAATTAATCTCAAAATGTGGCAATTAATTAATGATAGTGTGGTCAAGTGTCACTTGTCAGCCTTGGATAATCATTTTCAAACCCTTTCAGTCTTTTTCCATGGCAAAATAAATCCCTGCTACCACAAGCCCATGTGCATTCCACGCTGTGTCTTTTTACCCCTTTACCTCCACATTTGCTTTTACTAAGCTATTTAATTTGGTCTTGGCATTTATACACCACAGGAAACTGTTAACACTTGAAACATCCCTTTTCACAGATACAATTTCCTAATTAAACACAGTTAATTATCTCTGCCGTTATAGCTTTGATTAATTCCAACAAATTAATCTTTATCTCCCTTCCATGTCCAATACAGGGAATTGTGTGGAGTGCTTGTTTATCCCACCGAAACTGCTCTCACTGAACAGTGCCTATAAGTGATGGCTCTCTGTAAGTTTGAGGAAAGAGGGACTGGTTGTCTCCACATCAGCTTTCTTGGCTGTTGCAATAGCTCTGCAAGTCCTCCAAATACAGGAACTTGGGCCAAACAGAGAATAGAGTGAAGAAAGAGGTCTCCTTTCTTGGATCTCATCACTTGGCTTCACAGTTACTTCCTCAAGTCCTGGCCGTGTGAGCTAAAAGCTCCCTAACACACAAGAAGCAAGCAGAGCTTAGGAAACATAACTGGCAGATTCCTCCAGCCAAAACACAAAATATTTCTTGAACACTGGAGGAAGAACTGCATTTCACCTGTGACAGGTCTCCTGCATGTGAGTTAAGAAAGACTTGGCACTTGGCCTTTGTGTGTTTCAATTTAAGTGCTCACAAACCTCATCGGACAGCATGTTCACAATAACACAACCAATTCAGAATCATAGAATCATTTAGGCTGGAAAAGACCCATAAGATCATCCAGTACAAACGTAATTATAACACTGCCAAGTCCACCAATGGAAATCGATTCCATTTCAACTAGTTATTATTATTTTTCTGCTTCTATTGGAAAGCCAACTGCAGCTCATGCCTGATCATATAGGAACTACAAGCACAAGCAAATAAACTTCATCTGTGCAGAGAAATGATGCTGCTTTAACTTGGAGTCTGTCTGAGGTGAGTAAACTAGTTTGGAGTAGCTAGAGTGTGAACTTGCAGCCCGCTGGCTAGGCTGCACTAGGCTTTTGCATGGTCACTGTGAAAACAGTGTAACTTACTGTAATCGTTATTCTATACTAACAACACCCATATAGAATATAGGACAAAGTAGCTAGGGAACTATATATTCATATCTAATTATCCACTTATTTCTTCAATGCCTTAATGTACAACCTAAATTAGAAACTATAGGAGTTGGTGCAACATGTTTCCTCTTGTGTTCCAGCAACAATAAAACCCAAAGCACTAATAGGTTAAGGTAGGAACAGGAGAGGAGAGACCTGTACTCCAGTGATCCACATGAGGATCTGCACTCAGCTCTTCTCCAACCCAGTTTCTCCATCTGCTTTCCCCTGCACCAAAGCTCAGTGTCCTGTCCCATGGCTCAGGTATTCAGCCCTGCTCCTTGGTTTGGTCACTCACTTCCCTACTTCTTCAGGGCTTATTGCAGCCCAGTGATGGCCCCAGCATGGATCAGCAGAGCAGCCTGTTTCCTGCACGCTTCCTGACTTTCCCCTGAACTGCCCCATGATCATCAGAGTTAGACAAATAAAAGAATTTCCAGTGTAGCGAGTTTAATTATCTTTGACTTAAAGCTTGTCAAATGCCTTTTCCTCCTGATGTAATTAATGTGAAGTTCCAAGAAATGATCAGTTAAACCCAAGGAGGGGCTGAGTGGACACTTGTCCTGGCTGGAGACACAGATAGAGCATCCAACCAGGACAGTCCTGGAAAACATTGCCAAATTACAGCATGCTGCATTAAGTTTTCAGGATACTATTTTCTGTCAGATTCTAACTCACAATATGCAATTTTCCCCACCTCCCCAGGCCAGAACCATGAGATCTCACTGGTTCCTAGCCCTATGGGAGGAGGGTGAGGCAGGTGCCCCATACTGAGTCACAGAACCCCGTGGGGTGTTACACATCCCTCGTCTCCAGGCTGAGATGTGTGCCTCAGCTGATGCCAGTGCCAAGCCATGAGTCCTGATGTGGTAACTGTGTACCTTATGACATCTGCTTTGCTTCCCAGGCTTACAAACAGGGAATAAAAGAAAAAGAAAAGCCCTGCAAGTTTTCCAAAGCAGAATCTTTTTGTCACCCCGTGTCTGTATAATCTCAGCCTCTAGGCTGGGGCCTGTGGAGTAGTGCTAGTAGGAATACCAGCACAGTGTTACTCATGCTCACCACCCCTAGAAATACAGTTCACCAGAGATGTGTTTCTTTCACACGTGTAAGACAATTTCCAAAACAAAGGATTTAAATACACATTACTAATCTTATTTGGATTTTGTCCAGAAGAACTAAACAAAAGCCTTTTAAATAATAATATAGCAAAATCATACTACTATGTCTTAGAAATATCTATTCAAAATTGTAAGAAATAACTGCTAGAAATATTCAGACACATACCAGCAGTTCTGTCATTTGGGCACGTATTTAATGGGGTTTTTTGAGACTAATTCTTTGCTCATATTTTTTTCTGCTCAGTTTCTCTCACAAGCCTGGCTGTTATTTCCCCATTTCCTCTGGTTAATCACATTCTTTTCTCAGCTTCCTCCTTGCTCTGTTTGTGTGTTGTCTTCTGGGATCCTGCCTTCACCTTTTCACCACCCGCCTTGCTTGGATGTTTGCTCAGAGGAGAAGTATTTCTTGCTGTGGGACCTCTGCATTGGTGGCTCACTCTGCTCCCCTCCATTGTGCTACACCTCAGGAGCTTTGGAAAGCTGAATTAATGAGCATGGGCAGTGTAATTTTGAAAGGTGTGAGGCAGTTTACAAAAGATGGAAATATGTGCTTTTACAGGATTAAAGCCTCAGCGGAGGAAAGAGTTCTTTTAGGAGAGGTTTTGTGCCTAACCTTTTATAAAGCTCTGTTTTGTAAATTACAATAAAACCAAATTTTATTATGTGAAACTGACACTCTCCTCATCACACCAGCTTAAAATTATATGCTGAAATCTCCAATTGCAGCCACTTGAATGATGGGACAGGCCTGGCTACAAAGTCAGCTGACGACATTATGAGGGCTATTTTGGTTGCTGGCAGAAGATAAGTCATATTAGTGGTGGGGCTCTCGAAGCTGCCTGGCTTTGCTGCTCTGCAGATCAGACTCAGCATGGCCAAGCCCTGCCCCATGGCCAGGCTCCCATTGCAGATGGAGTTCAGGGCTCTGTCACTGGGCTGCGTTACCTGAGGGGCTTCTGCAGCCCTGTCCGTCATCGTGTCCACTGCCACACACTTCCCAAGGAACCTACTGCAGTGGAGGGTATGAAAAAAGACTTATGAGAGATAAAGGTCTTCAAATAATGCAATTGCTCACACCCACACCCCAAAAAGGGAAATATTTATAAACAATTCTGCCTTTATTTATATAGTTTCCATGGCTTTCCTCTGTCAGACTCCATCTGTGCTTTGCCTGAGACCATCTTCCTTACACTGCACTTATTCTTTGCCTGTAACTTTTCAGAGACAAGGGAGGGATTTCATTCATAATTTTGACTGAAGAAACTGTAAGCAGGAAAAAATGTCACTCATTAATGATGACACATTTAGCTAACTTATTATAACATCCAATACCTGAGAGGCGTAAAAATGCAGCAAAAGTCAATGGTGAGAGCAAAGACCTCTTGTCTATGCCGTAACATCTTGAGGTGCTGCTGTGTCAGGCAGTGTTTCCTGCTGGAACTTGGTGGTGAGTGAGGAGGTTACTGTGTAAAAGGAGGTCAGAAAAGGTCAGCCGGCTTCCCTGTCTAGCAGAAGGATGGGGGTGTGACACCCAAGAAGCAGGCCAGTCCTCTGCACAGAATGCTTTCATTTTCTGCCCTTATCCATGACATGCATTTTAGGTACAGAGTAGAACGTCTACCTACTTTCCAAACACCATTTCTACTGATTTGTGCTGCTGTTACATAGGAAATGGTGACTGTGGTGCAAAGTGTTTCCTGCAGATTAATGGCTGGATGGGAGCAAATGGTGGTCTCTAAGTAAGGTGAGGGATATTAACTCCAAACAGTCAATAAATCTTTAGGAAATGCGTTGACCTCTGTTGGTTACTGTCATAAAAATTGGAAAAAAATCCCATGCATTTTTTCTGTATGACATAGCCACCACTGTTATGCATAGAATATATATTAGTAAATCCTTTGGCTCTCTCTCAGTGCTGTAGTCATCATAACTTGCTGTTTTGAGGGAAAGACATGTTAATGTGCTGGGAGGAGTGGGGGAGGGAAACCATGATTGTTTTGAAAACCGCAGTTAGAAATTAAGGCTCAGTTTTTCATTTTCTGAAATGTCCTTACTTCCCTATAATATCAGGTTTTCTTTAATTCTTACTGTTGTTTAGAATGTTAGGCTCCACTCCTCAGAGCCATTTACTTCATCCCTTCCCTTGGGTAGCTCCTATTATTCTTTTCTCGGAGGATTTGCCAGAATATGACTGTGTAGTGTTTGTGTGACACACGTGTTTGTGTGTGCAGAGGAGGAAAAGAGAACAGAAATGCGTCATCAGCATTTGGAAAGGATGTTACAGCACAGATAACCAGCAAGCAGGTCTGAATGTAGATGGTAATGGACAAACTACACCTCTGCTGGAACAGGAGGTTATAAAGGTGAGAAGCTTAAAAGAAAGGTAGCTACATCTACTTAATTCTTAGCACTTTACTGAGATCTTCACTGCACAACTTTTTCTCCCATCACAGTGTGTACTCCTCATATCAATCTACTTTATGGATATTTTATTGCTTTTAAGAACATCTCAGAAAGGACTTCAGCTAATATAAGGACTAACAAGATTTCAACACCCTGTGTCCTTGTCCCTCACAAGACACCCCTGCGCAAACTATTCCAAGGAATTCTTTCAGAAGGGATACTGTGCTGTTGCCCATACAACATCTGGCAAACAGATGGGAAAATTAAGACTATGATGACACTAAGTGATACAGATTAATTAAATAAGGCAGAAGAGTATTTTAACAAATGCTGTCCTGCCACACAACTCAGCAGTATTTTAAAGATAATGCTATTGTATTTCCATCAGAGTCAGCAGGATATGCAATAATGTTTGGACAAGATCCTTTGTCTCCTGTCAGGCTGTTGAAGAGATGGAGGCAAGACCAGTGACTGAAGTGATCTGGAGGATAATGAAGGCACTGTATAGTCCAGACCTAATTTAGGTACTGATGATGCATATCAGAAAATAGCTTCTCTTTAAAAGTTTTGGTAGCAACATTTTTGGATTAAAGGCAAATGCTGCAGTTGTATTATTAGAGCAACTTCAGGTACAAGGCCAGGGAGAGTTGCGAGAATAAACAGATCTGGTCCAGCCATTTATAGGTGTAACGAAATTGCCACATGCCACTTTTTCTGTCCTTTTTGTTAATCTTCTATTCACAAATGCTAAATTCACTGACAATGAAGCTTGCTTTTTCACATGCTGTTGAATGGATTTAATCCATGCATTCCCAGGGACTTGTAAACTACAGGTTGAAAATTGTTAATCTCTCCCTCTGTAAAGACCTTGCATAAGCCAAGAGTACCTCTGCTGCACAATCCCTCGTGGTTTTCTTAAACAATTGCTATCCTCTGTGATCAAGATGCCTTTGCACACAAGATGATACACATCAGCCACACCACTGCCTTGTTACTATCCATGTAATTCTCATCTCTCCATTGCAAAAGGGTAATGTTTTTGCCAGGCCTCCTACACACTTACCAGCAGTTCAAGTAAATCGTCAGTCTGCAAAAGCTGTTGCCTTTACTCTTCAAACAGATATTCTCTGTGTTTGCAAAACAAACCTTCCTGTTATGACCCTTTCTGGCATTGTAACTCCATTACTGAGTTTCTCCAGGAAAGCTGGGAAAGCACGGGGAGATAACAGATGTCCTGTATAGTGCCAGCTTTCACCTTGAATCAATTGCTTAGCCCATGTTGTTTGTCAAGCCCACTGATCTTACCACATCTGGGAAGTTTTTTGGGAGCCAACCTTACCTGCCTTCAATAATTCCACAGTGGTACTTTGTGAATCACAAAATGCTTTACTAAGGCAGATCTTAGTAAAGATCTTAGTAAAGGCAGCTTTCAAGTGTCATCAGTTCCAGACACTGAGAAGTGGTCTGTTCTCAGACATGCTCCTCTCTGCTGTGAATCTTTTGAAAATGACCTAATTACACTGATAAGCCATCTCTGGTGACCTCTGCAGCTTAGCGGCTCACCGTTCTTAGGCACTAACAGGAGAATTGACTTTCCTCATTCTTTATTTAAGAATCTTTTTTTTTCCTTTCTGCATGTTGCATACTACCTCTGACTTCCTAAACAGATCAGCTCCTCCTCATCTGGATCATCTTGCTCAAAGCCATCTCCTCTTTGGACCTTTTTTCACTGATTTCTGGATGACACTCTTAACTCTCTCTGCTACAATGTAATCCTCATCATCATCTTTCTTGTAAAGTTAAGCATTGATTATCTAGAGTCTGACATGCAGTACTTCCTTCTCAGTTCTTATTCTAAATACCTCTCAGCTTGAAAATCTGAAGATAATTCTTCAATTTCAAAGTTCCTTTGAAGTTTTATTTTCACCTTAGCTGCTTTCTTGCATTTTCTGGTAGTTTTCCCACTCATAGTGTGCATGCCCCTTCACAGTGTTCCCTGCCCCTGCCTTTTCACAGGCCAGGATATCTTCTAATATCAAGGGTACCTGAACCACTGTCACAGCATATTCTAGGCAGAACTTTGCAGGATCTGTATATATCCCTCTATGCTTTGTTCAGGGCTTGTGCCAAAAGCTTGTGGCTCACCATCTTCTCATTGTCCAATTTTGTTATAGGTATCTGTGACATTTTCTACCAATACCTTGATTTACCATCACTACTCGTGCTGCTATGAAACAACAGGACATTTGTTGGTACTTTTGTCACTGAGATAAACAAGGGGCAAGGGAGTTTTAGGGAAGAATCAGACATGATACTGTCAGTAGAAGCTGGAATATTTCAGGTCAATTTTCTATTTAGCTTGAGCATAATAATACACATATAGAAGATGCAGTAGAAGCTTTTGAAGTGAAAGGATAATGCACTTACTGTTTTTTGGTTTTGGCTCATGTCTGCACTTATTTCAGTACCTGGATAATCCAAACAGCACTCGGTGCACAAACATTTCTCTCAAGCTGCTCTCTAGAGTCCTGCCTTTGCAACAGAACAATTTGATCTCCTGAAGTACACGGATAGTATGAATGGATTCCATACAGGTAGAGTACTCAGCAGACACCTTTGCAAATTCTTTAAAAACAGATTCTGTATGTGACAGAGGCAGCAGGCTTACCAACTCTAAACTTCACTAACTCAAAACAAAAAGAGTTGTTCACTCAGAAGTACTGGAACAGGCTCCCCAGGGAAGTGATCACAGCACCAAGCCTGCCACAGTTCAAGAAACGTTTGGATGATACTCTCAGGCACATGGTGTGACTCTTGGGGATGGTCCTGTGTAGGGCTAAAGATTGGATTTGATGATCCTTGTGGGTCCCTTTCAACTCAGCATATTCTGTGATTCTGTGTTTCTGTAAAATTAAAAAAGCCTCACAGAAGTAAAACTTCAGAGAGATTTTAGAAATAAATGAAGATTTTTGCTCTGTATATTATTATTCTGTATAAACTTTTTGCAAAAGCATCTAATTCATAGTAGGCATGAGTTCTATGAAAGATACAACCAAGAATCTAATCTTAACTTACATACCCTATGACACAAACCCCATTTTGTGAATTAGAGGAGCACTGGGCAGAGATAGAAGCACAGAATCATGTGGTAAACCAAATGCATTATTTATTACTTTGTAGGGCATCTGTAATACAATTCTGTACATTGACTTATTTATGAAGTGCAGTAAGAAATTGAATTCTTGTGTGAAGAAAATAAGGTTTGATATTTAGGTGTTATGCCAGCAAAAAATTGACACTAACAAACATGACCTGAAAAGATGCCACAATATACTTAGCCACTGCTTAGGAAATACTGACTGAAGTACATCAACACAAATGAAGGAAGGTGCATAGTGTAATGGTGAAAGATGACACCCAGCTTCTGGTTTCTCAGGCCACCAAAGAGCTTATGCATTACAGGCAGCAGAAATGAGAGCTTCCCTTTGCATGAAACACATCCTCCTCCTGAGTATTCATGGCAAACCATTCACACCACTGCCAGGCTTGGCACTGACAGAGATTTGGGCTGGCACCACCAACACTAAGCTACAATAATCCTTTAAAATAAAATTTGCCACGAGACAGCAGGAAGGTGACTCAGAATGCAAGATCCTGTTCTCCACACTTGTCTAACCGTGAGACCATGCTGGCACTGTCAGTGGTGATGCCCATGAGTGTCAAATCTAATGGTAGGTTCTCTGACAAGAAGCCTTTTGGAGTCTTACAGGAGACAGTGGAGACAAGATGAATAGCATCATTGAAAAATCCCTTCTCTTCTTCGCATCAGAGTGTTGGTATAGTGTCTGTGACTCTCCTGGAGAGCAGCTTTCTGGCTTCCCACTCTCTGGCATTGTATTCCTAATTCTGCAGCTGAAGTACCCAAGATTGTCTCTCACAGTTCACTGAAATACAGTGTGATGCCCAAGGGCCGTACATTTCTCTCTGCTTCATCTCAGAAATGGAAATTAGTCCCTATTACTAAGGCTACCATTGTAATTTTCTGGATTTTGCAATTCTTCACATAAACTACAGGGATCATCTTGGGCCTTCACATGCCACTTCATATCCAGTTAATGATGATTTAAGTTAGTGTAACTATTTAGGGCAGTGTTCTACTTTGCTTAACCTTAAGCAGAATGAATCTTTAAAGTGATGATGCAAAGAAACCCCAAGTGTCACTGATGAGCATACAGCTAAATAATTTATTTGCTCTATTATTCATTTCATAGACTAAATCATAATAATTTTTTTGCATTTGCATTTGCTACTTTTCAAGCTAATGGCTTGCTTTCCTTTCTAAATCTCACTTTTTCCAGAAGTAACGATGGAAGTTTTGCTTGAGTAAACTGGAAGTTGAAGACTGATCAGAGACACTATATAGAAATTAAAACTTTTCGGGTAAGTAGAAAGAAGGGTGTTCAGACACAGAGAAAAACTCGGGTGCACAGAACTCACTGAGGCTCTCGCCTCTCCAGCAGCTTGAAAAGAACATCCCCTCTGTGGCTTGCTCTGTGTTGGCTTAGTTCCTGCATTAGCAGCAAAACAACTGCCTAGCAACCCCGCTTTTCCCACAACATTTCCTGTGTGCCCAGAAAAAAAGTATAGCTCCTAATATTCTCTCTGGTTAATCCCCTTATTTGAGAGCTGTGTTCAGCCCTCGGTACAAATGGGAGATGTAACTAGCGAGGCAATTGCTGTCGTGACAGTCAGTGTAGGCAAAGTCAAGCCAGTCCTGTGCTCTGTGCTGAAAGCTGTGCAGCAAAGCAGCCCTGCACGCCCTGAGCAGGTTCTCTGTCCATGAGACAGACACCAAACTTGTGTCTCCCCTAACAAAGGCAGGAAGTCGTGGCTGTTAGCAAAAAGGTACAGATATCCTTCCTATTGAGAAACCTGTTTTGTGAACTGCAAGGGAGCTCTCTAGCACACACTTAGCTGTGGGGAGAGTCCATCTGAAGGCATAAATAATTCAGTCCTTTAAGAAAATAGTGCTGGTTTGAACGTGTGAAGTTGCATTTTCAGTTACTGCCTTTAAGAGAACTTTACAGTCATACAATAGATTTACTACTAGTTACATTTTCTTATCTGACATTCCAGCTGCAGCAGCATCTTGCAAGTCAATATTTAAGGTACTTTCCTCACGATTTCAGCACCACTAAAAAAAGAGTTGCCTGGAATCTTATGAAGCTGTTTCTGAGCAATATGCTGAGGGGACTGAAGAATACACAAATTTGCCCATATGTTCTCTGGAAGCACTAGCCTTCTCATCCCTCCAAAAGACAGCACTGTTTGAGAAGCACTGTAAATAAGTCCTAACTGGCACAATTAAGAAAGCTTTCTTAACCAAACACGCAGAAATTAGGGCAGCAACTTACTTGCCGTCTTCATAACTTCCTCAGGAGCACTGTCCTTTCAAATGAGTGCAACAGGAAATTGTGGTGATTACGGGTAAGCTGCACGACTGCAGCTCAAACCACCCACTGCAAAGGGCAGAGGCAGTCAGCGCTGGATTGGTAAGCAACCACAGACAGCCGCCTCCCCTTCTTCTTGTACTTTGCATGTAAATCTCAAACTGACGCCATGTGCAGAGACGTGACTTTAACTAAGATCTACGTGAAATATGCCTGTGAAAAGGCTTTCTTACTCCTGATAGCTCTATGCTCAGAATACCAATATAAGTAAGCAACAGCACTTACCTCTGTGAAGTTCTCTGAGACCTACAGATGAGAAGCATCCTAGGTCTGCTACTGTTAAACACTGATTTTATCTGGGCAGGTGTTCGCTGTTGTTATTAAAGGCAGTATTGACCTTTAGTTCCTCTTCCTCATACAGGGATGAACTCAGACCCCCTTGCCCTGTCTTTTGCTGCCGTGTGGTAGAGATGTGCACACTCAGGGGTCAAGTAGCTCCAAAGACAACTCCACATGCCCTTGCACTCTCTGCTGAGACAGAAATGTGTCCATAGTGAATCAGGACCCTGCTCCTACCTTCTGGCAACCGAGTTTCATAGTAGGGTACGCAGCTCATTGAAACTATGCCAGGGTCCTGCAGCCTTTAAGACAGGAACTACAATCTCTTTTTTGTTTCTGAATTAGCATCTGACAGATGCAGAAAGCTGCCACTAATATCCAGCTCACAGAAATACGTGTGTAAGACTGGGAACTCAGAGAAAAGTTCTGATAACATCAGATACTGCAGTTTGGCATGTCTTTAATAACTGGATTGCCTCACCAGGATTTACACTTTCAACTCTGCATCAGAGAGTTCAACTTTTCATCAAAGTCAGCTTAGCACCCATTGGATGGTTAGACAAGGTAGAGAGTAGCAGCAGAGCAACAAAATATTCATGCAAATGGATGAAATGTTGACAACTAAGTTGTAACTTCAAGAACACCTGAAAAATCTTGCAGAGATGGTGTGGTTGGAAAAGACAGCAGAGTTACAGAGAAGAGCAGTTGCATAGGATTGCTGAAGGGCAGATCTAGCCTGCAGAACTGTGTTTCTGGGCATGAGTCAAGAAATTTGCAGAATGCCTCTAGGAACTCCTAGCTTTGCAAGCTGAGTCAGCTCCATGACATAGACTCCAGGAGGTCCTGCTTGCACAGCTGTGCGGCAAACTAAAAATCACGGGAGATGCACATGTAAAAGGAAACATCTGTGCCAGCAACTAAAGCAAGTTAGCAATGCTGTCTTGCATAACACAAGCAAAAGAGCTCCCAGAAGGGTAAGTTTTACCTAGCTTCAGTGAAATGCGTCTGGTTTCTGTGCATTTTTCCCATTAAACATTAGACAGTCTCTCCTCACTGCATCTGCAGTCTGAGCAGCGGTGTCTGGAAAAACAGAGTTTGAACTTTTGTGGAATCCCTGCCTGCCCAAAGTGCACCTGCAATGAGGGTTATCTGACACTTCAGGCAATTTTGCACATTTTGAAAAACCCAAAACCATATCTTCCTCTCTGCCCTCCCCCTACTACCTCCACTACCATTTTATCAGTGGATAACTGCAGCCGATGATTTGACAGGAGTGGTTTATATTACTAGCTGACTGAAGTGAAAAGCCTGGTCCCTGACAAGTCAGACGTCCCTGCAATTGATCCAAAACTGAAGGTTCTTTTGTCCTTGAGTTTCAGCTTCCATATTCTCTCTGGGTTCTTCTTATTGCCTTATCCCTGTGTTTTATTTTCATGTGATTGTTCACTTTCTAGCTTCCTCACTTCTCTCTTATTGCTAGAATCACAGAATCATAGAATGGTTTTGGTTGGAATGCACCTTTAAAAGTCATGTAGACCAAACCCCCTGAAGTGAGCAGGGGCATCTTCCACTAGACCAGGTTGCTTAGAGCTGTGCCCAGCTTGACCTTGAATATTTTCAGGTGTGGTGCATCCACCACTTCTCTGACCACCCATGTCAGTGTTTCATCATAAAAACTTTCTTCCTTATATCTAATCTAAATCTACCCTCTTTCAGTTTAAAACCATTATCCTTTGTCCTACTGCAACATGCCCTGCTAAAAAATTTGACCCCATGATCTCCTCTTATTAAGAGGACTGATAGTAACTAATTATATAAATTAAAAAAATAAGCCTTTTTATATATTGATTGTCTCTATTTCTTCCCATATTCTTCCCTTCTGTATGGACTATGTAATACAACCCTTTGTGATTGCTCTCTCCCTTCTCTCATTGCCATGCAGCTTTTTCAGGTATAGCCATCATTTGTCTTCCTTCAGAACTGTGGAAGTTCATCCAGATGTCCTGTTCCTCTTTCCCTTAGCCCATCATCTGGCTAAGGATCATCAATTATTTTAAACTGTACTGTGTGAATGTAACTGAACTCCAGTGTGACAGGGGGAAGGGAACCCAGATGTGACATGCTAGGAACCATCTTCCCAAAATAGTGTTTATGTTGCAACACCAGGTTCTTAAATGACTGGCTTTCTATTTAACTTCACAGCCCTAATCCTTGCATGAAACCAGAACAGCTAAAGGAAAGAGGTACCTGAACTGTCACTAACAAGGAATGCTTTCAGCCCAAGTTCTCTGAGGGGCTCAGTCACTAGTTCTGGTGGTTGGGTGTCTCACCAGCTGCCAGTCAGATCCCCTTGATGTGCTGGGTGTGACACACTTGGCTCTTCCCTGCAGGCAAGCACTGCCTTCCACTGTACTCACAGACTTGAACTCTGACTGGAAACTAGGCACCTGTGCCAGTGCTTCTTCACACACATTGTTGCAGGCACTACCATCAGAAGACCTCCGATTCTCAGTATTCCACTGCTTGGATCAGTATGTGGAAGGTCCATATTCTATTTTTGCCTCTTTCAGAGCACTGCAAATCTGTGTTTTCTTATATAGATTACTGTCAGATTATGGAACAATATATTGCTTGACTTAAACGCATACTAAAATTTTCATTTGACTGTGAGCAAGTCGCATACCAAGAAATTCCCTGGAAGCCCTTCAGTTCACAGGGAAGAGATGCCAACACAGCTGCAGAAGAGGCACCAACTTTAGCCTCAGCATGGAATGGGGTTCTCTTGAGTGCCCATATTGAAAGTGCTGCTCTTTGCACTGCATATTTACACCAAGTCTCTCCTTTGTTCTTGAGGTTTAAGCACTCACCTGGGTTTGGGGAAACCCATTTATTAGTAGGATATTTAATGTTAAGCATTCGCAAGAGTAGACAGAAGATCCCAAGTCTTCTTTTCCTCCCCCAAGCTGGGTAAGTGGTCTAGTCATGAAGTTACTATCATTCTCTAATTATTTCATAAAGCTGTCCCATTTTACAATGGAAAAGATTAAAACTGCCTGATCCTACAGCATTATGTAGCTAATTTAAGCCTCCATAATAGAGGTGAGTTCAAAAACTCATGAACAGAAGATGAACTTGAACAAATTTTTTAACTATTGTTTAAAGGGGAAATTATCCTGTGCATTGAACCAGACTCACTGAATACCAAATGTACCTAGTGTTACCACTGAGTTCAGTAGATATTCTCTCAAAATAGAGATCTCAGTGTAGCTTAGCTACATGCACTAGGTAGCAACAGCCTGTACACAAAACATACACTTAACTCCCGAGGGAACTTCACTGATGGAAAGTCAGCACACGGAAACTCCTCTTTGTGTTGTGCAGAAGTACTGCAGGGGTTTTGAAGATATAAATTTTTAACTCTGATACCCAAGTCTTTGTTTTTCTGATGCAATACTCTTGAGGCTAAATGAAACATTGAAATACTTTTCCCGGCTAGAAGATATATTTCCTCATGGGATTATTGGGGTTTACACACGGCCATTTTCTCATGGGATCCAGAAAACTGTTCAGATAAATATTATTGAGATAAATATTGATCTTGCTACCACTGAGTGAATTTGGGTAATGTTAAGACATTACCTGCCTGCAAATCCCTGCACCTCATTTACACAACTATTTTCACTTTGTGAGACACCTTGCTATCCTCACCTAAATAAAGAGTACTGCAAATACAGCCATTTTTTCTTTGGAACAAATTCTAACAGTTCTCAGAATTACTAGATCAGCTAAATCAGATCTGTAGTTCACGTCTATAATTTACATCTGAAAATGGAGACTGTAGAGGTTCATTGGCTGGAGAAACAAATACCTGTGGACTAAATAATTACTCTAACAGCCTGTTTTGATAAACACTTCCTGAAACAAAACCAAACCACAGGAATTGATATTAAAATTTTTGTTCTCTAGAGCCAATTGTACTATCTATAGTAAACAGATGTTTATGCAAGTTTATTTTCTGAGTGAATAGGGATCTGTTTTGGAGTTGAGTCTTCTTTGTTATGTGAAGCTCTTTCTTTACATTAGCTATTCTCATTAATGGACAAATTCCTGAGCAACATTTTAAAAATACAGTTACTGTTTCTTGCTTTGTTTCTTTAATTCAAACCACGTGGCTTCTCTGTGGGGGAAGAGACATGGATAAGTTTAAAACCAAGCATGGCATAAAGTCATCCTCTTTTTTAGAAAGGGAAGCATTTTCATTTGAAGTGCCCTTTTAAAGGAAAAACCTCTCAAGAAGATCTGCATAACAGAAATGTTTCAGAACTGCTCCTCCTCCACTCCTCATAAAGACTTGTTTCCCACAGTATATTTGCTAGTTCTTTGCAAACTGTATGTCTGAAATCAATATAACACCTTCTTTTCAAATTCCAAATTGATTTTTGGCCAGTTAAAAGACAACATCCTAACAATTCCTTGTCATGTTTTCAGAAAATTTAGTAACACAGCTGGAAATAATCACTCATTCAGCAAGAACACCCATAGTGTATCTTACAACCAAAAAAAAACCCCACAAAGCAGGAAGGCTGTTCCTGAACCATTAGAATGGTTAAGAACATTGGAAAGGAATGATTAGCAAACTAAGGTGACTTTTAGAAATGTGGCCATACTGATATTGGGCTGCAAAAATATGTACAATACTAAGAAAAGAAATCTTTCTTTTATTGACGTCAGCAAGAACATGAAGTATGCAATCCCTGTTCAGGTTGCTGTATTTCCAACTGTGGTCTCACATGGCTGTAACTCCTCTTAGCACTCAGGGCAATTACTTTACCACACAGTTATTTCTTTTACTTCACTTTGCTGATTTCATACCTGTTTATCTTGACTGTATTCAGCCAAAGAACTAGTTCAAAATCCATTGATTTAAAATGTGTCATTACTCAGAAAGTGTTCAGGAAGGGCCACACTTCTGTGGTTTACACTTCACAGACTTTTTTCTAGTCTCACTGTTTTCACTGACAATGTTAAGTTTCTGATTTTCTAAATTCCTTGAGACCTGTGGATACCACAAGAGAGAAAAGGAACCGTCAGTGCTGCTTCACATTGTCAATGATGAAAAAGTCCTATTCAATTGTAATTTACAGAAACCAGTGCAAGACATGGTATCACCCAGATTTCTTTTGAATATAACATGTAACTTCATATGTTGGCATGTAAATTCACTTGTAAGTCATCTTTTTTTTGGTTATGGACAATTTGTGAAAACTTATTGAAAATTCAAGTACCAAATTGATTTTACAAGTTTGGGAGACCAACCTTGTGTTTCTTCCTATATGTAAACCTAGAATATCTGATTCAATAGAATAAACACCCTTTTCAGTGGGAGGCAAAGACAGAAGCCAAAATTGTAGAGTAATGATTCACAGAAGACATGCATTTTAAACAGCACTCTTTTATTCCTATATGTGAATTTTTTACATATGGGAAATTTTTTACGTATGGGTTCTCCTCAAGGACTTTTGCAATGGTATTGAATTGATGTAAATGTAACATCAGGCATGGACATCAAATTTGTTTCTTCATGCATATCCACTTTAGTTGATGACAAAACATTACCTGTAAGATATATCTAGGTGCTCGAATTTTTTTACATTGTTAGAACAGTCCATGAAAATATGCATAGAATCTATTATCATATATATGTATATATATAAAAGCTTCTTCCTAGGAAATGCAGAATTTAATGAGAAATGTGAGTTCAATATGAAAAGTTTAGCCTGTGATCCAATCTTTCTCTAAGTTCTTTTGTCAGAACTTAGGTCTCTGAAGACACATATCAAAAATGTTTACAGGCATAGAGAATCTAAAAAATACAACTTATTTCAAACATTAAAAATAAATTTTGTATTTCTAAATCCAGGCATATTCCATATTTCTGATTTCTACTGAAGGGTTACATGGCTTTCTCAGAATCAGGGCTTCAGATACCTTTTTGTCAGTTAACAATATCAGATAAAATTTCCTCCCTTCAGTTGTGCATTTATAAACTATTATGATGTTTCTCATGTTATCTTTCATCCTGGTTTCTCAGGCACATTCTCTTTTTCACTGTTTCCTGAGCTTGTACTTACCGTTGGAAAATACCACTTCAAAACAGAGTAAGGTATTTTGACTACCAACGAGTGATCACACCAGGATTTAAAGCGATAATCATTGGAATTTTGTCATAAATAGTCTGCCTCTCTCATCCACTAACTCTCAATGACAGTAATTTCTGATTTTCAAAGATACACTTTGCATTTCAAACTCGTTAAAGTATGCTTCAAATTAAGTGGAAGCTACTAAAGTGGCAAAAGATTTTAGGGATAATAACCAACAGAAAATGATGGCATACATTGCTACGCATGATTCTGTAATGACAATGATGAAGCAATTAACTTAAAAAGCAACCTTGCTGCAGCCTGAAGCAGCTTCTCTCTGGCAACATCTCAGTATATGGTATGTCAGTATTGTCCACTGTATTAGTTTTGTGTAAGAGATTGACTTTTGAAACCATGATTTCCCTGGTATCTATATAAATGAATACAGGAGCACCTCTCCAGGCCAATTCACTTTGGGCCTGCCAGTTGGTGTTTCAGGGTAGAAGTAATTCAGAAAGAAAAAAACACAGGATGCTGTGACAACCACTGATAACTCCTACTGCTAACACATGGCCACAGGGTCTTTTTAAGTGACTGCTGGGAAAGGATTGAGGTTGGGAGTGCAGGAACTTCCTGTTGTCTCAGAGTCAATGGATTTTTTTACCAACTGTAAGTTACTGATTGAGTGAATAAACAGATAATTACAGTAACTGATTGTTTATGTTAAAGTGCTACCATTATTTCAAACATTTTATTTGTGGAGAAGTCACTGTGTGGAGTAAAATCAATTGTTAAGCAATGGGCCATGAGAAGAAACTAGAAAGTGCAGGATGTGGGAACAGTAAGAAATATGCATGTTGGAGTCAGTCCCACTTGGTTAATGGTTGGATTTGATGATCTGAAAGGTCCTTTCCAACCTAAATGATTCTATGATTCTATGTGCAACTGCTAGAGACAGGCACCCTGCTCAGGGGCAATAAAGTACTCAAAGCCTAAAGAAAAGAAAGACAGGAAAATGAACGACTTGCTGCATACCTCTTATTAAATGTACATTTACTTTTGTGGTTTAGTAGTCAGGGTTCACTGCGATGTTAAGCCCTATAACATGGTCCAAACGCACCAGGGATGGAGATTGTAATGGATATACCTTTAAATTGTTATTATAGGAATTACTGTAGCAGAATCCACCAGAACCAATGGAGGAGAAGCCTTAGAACAAGCAGGGCAACTGCAGCAGTAACCTGACCTGAGCTGGCTCTGGTGCCCAGTAACTCCACTCAACACTCCACCTCTCCTGTCCTGAGTGACGACCATAACTGATGGAGCACAAAGACAAGAGCTGAATGAACTCAGTGGACATTTGCAGACATTTTACACACATTTTACTGGGGTGGTCCATAGACTAAGGAAAAGAGATCTCTGTATTATACCATAGGATGGGAAGGGGGGGGGTAGTTAATGATCATGTATTGGATAGTGTGGGACTTGAGCATGATGTTAATGGTATGGGATAAGGTTTTGGCTGGGGTAAGTTAGTTTTCTTCATAGTAGCCAGTATGAGGCTGTGTTTTAGATTTATGATAGAAACAGCGTTGATTATACAGGGATGTTTTTGTTATTGCTGAGCAGTGCTTGCCCACAGTCAAGGCCTTTCTGCCTTTCAGCCCACCAGCCAGGAGGCTGTGGATGGACAAGCAGTTGGGAGGGGACACAGATGAGACAGCTGACCCCAACAGTATGACCAAAGGGATATTCCATACCATATGGCATTATGCTCAGCATATAAACCTGGGGAAAGAAGAAGTAAGGGGCAGGGGACATTCAGAGTGATGGTGTTTGCCTTCCCACCATTATGAGTGACAGAGCCCTGCTTTCCTGGCGATGGCTGAACACTTGCCTGCCCATGGGAAGTGGTGACTGTATTCACTGTCTTGCTTTGTTTGTGTATGTGCAGCTTTTGTTTTATCTATTATACTGTCTTTATCTCAAACCACCAGTGTTCTCATTTCTACTCTTCCTCTTTTCTCTCCCATCCCAGTTGGGGTTTATGTGCAAGCAGCTGTGTGGGGCTTAGTTGCTGGCTGGGGTTAAACTACATCAAATATATTCACTGGACATTTCTAAACATACCCATTGCTATGTTATGTATGGCCTTTATTTCTGTGTATGGCCAAGGAAGACTAAATTAAAATGCAGGTTATTTCTAAAGAGAGTCACACATTGATGAAGTTCTGGGTCAAAAGTCAAATGATAAAAAGCCCATACCTAACGGCTGCCAAAGCCATACTTCTGGCTTAATGAATCAGCTAAGTCTGAGAACCTTCTCTGTAAACAATTCAACTAGACACGTTATAAGTAAAATGGCGCTATTCGGGAATTCTGACAAAATTTGATCAGAAAAGGACTGTGAAACAACTTACCAGAAGTGATTTAGCAGGGCAGTGATAAAAACAACTGTGGCAGGAGTCAGGTCCACTGGTCCCTTTCCTTCTCTGTTTCCTAGAGCACATGAATGGAAAGATTTATTACCAAAGACATTTGCTTGCAGAGCAATTATTAGTGCTGACTCTTTTAGGAAATGTATCAGCTGCTTAAAATGCTCCAACTCTGTGCTACTGAAAATAGTTACATCTGTACGGCACAAAATGAAAAAGACAATTATCTCCACAAGCTCTGGTAGCAATTGCCCAGTTCTGCTCTCAAGGTCTACGCTGTTACTCTCTAGTGTGAAAGGGCTCTGCAGTACGCTGGCTGCTGTCCCAGGGATTTTGGGGTGGGAGGCTGCTGGGACAGCCACAGAACTCCACTCACCTCCCCTCACCTCAGATAAGAAACACATTAAGTTTTCTGGAATCAAAGGCATATTTTAAATACGAATTTAGCTATTGCAGTAAATTGGACTGATTTGTGAGGCAGTGGAGTGACTTAACCTGAGCATTATAAGTAGAAGCTTGGTTGCAATCACACATAACCTAAACAATAAAAATAGAGAGGAAGAGAGAGAGGAAGAAAGAGAAAAGACGGAAGGAGACATACATCAAAGAAAACTGGTCATGGTAACACACATATTTTAAAGTAAGAAACACTAGAGCCAGACAAGAAAGGAGCCATAAAGTCAAACAGGAGCCAAATCCTCTGCTTGTAATAAAGGGCAAAAATACAAATTCTGAGCTCATGACCCCATTGAAGAGCATGGAATGGCAGTGGTGTAACAGCACAGCTGGTGGGGTTACCTGCTGTGCCGGACCAGCAAAGATTCTGAAACAGCTTCCTTCCCACTTACTCCTGCAGTTCAAGGTCTGTGTTTCATTTCCCACTTAAATATTAAGTGAGGGATTTTGGTGAAACTATTGCAGTTACTTACAGATATGAGGATAGAAGGATTTACCGTGAACAGTCTGGAAAGAGCAAAGCAACATTTGTGTTTTTTTAATTTAAAAAGCTGTTACTTTTCTCAGTTCCAAGAAAACTAAAGTGATGGCAAGAAACGTGATTGTGCAGATTGCCTGAACTGGTGTTAATTATTTTTTAATCACTGAAAATTAAATTAGGTTTTAAATATACATTATTAATTCCTGTCTGTGTTGTCCAAAGACAGTGTAACAAGCTAACATATTAAATTATAATTACAAGAATATATATCAATTTTAGAGACAATAAGAAGGATATATTGTTAGTTCAATATAGAATTTTTCCAATGTACAGCCAGATTATTTAACCAAAACAGCAAAATAACATATGGTGTGAAATATTATCTTTCATCCTAAATTATCTTGTTCATTGCTTTTCATTTTTAACTACCTTGGTGGATCTGCTTACATGTTTCTGAGAACTGCTGTCATGGTTTAACTTCAGCCATCAACCAGAGATTTATTTTTCTACCCATTTTACAATCTGATGGTCTTTGGTCATGACCATCAGGAAAAAAACATTGTTAGGTCTTTGGGAACTGAAACTGGGAAAAAAGCTTTAGGCAGCACAGCTTGTCTGGATGCGTTCTGCTCTGTAGCACTTCCATGGTCATAGACCTTTCTGGAGTACATGGATGCCTGTTATTTGGAAAATGGATGCCATTTTAATTAGCATAATAGCTCCTTCTTAATGGCATTAGATTTATTGTATTTTGAGGGAGACCAACAGCAGCTTGAATCTGCTTCCACAAAAGTCAACATCATTATTAATGTCAGGATAGGAAACAGACTGGTCAGACCTGAGTAATTGTTACAGCTTTCGTTATAGTATGGTGGAACAAAGCTCTGAATAAATGAGACATTCAGAAGATTCAGTTTTCAATGCTTTTCATCAATCATATGCAAAAAAAGAACCATCAGAGAATCTGAAAGCTGATCTCCTTGGTGAGCCTGGTATCAGCTGGAAGTCATCAAATGCTAGACAGTGCTAGAGAACCTGTTTCATACCTGGATCTGTGGTTAAAATAACAGTACATACTTGGTGGTCTTCCATGGCAAGTTTGAGACTTTTTTTTCCCTAGAAGTGCTATTGTCATATGCCTACCAATTGCCCCCTGAACTCCTGGAGAATGCCTACATAAATTTCATTCTCTGCGGTGGGATTGAAAAGGATTCATCAAGATTTCTTTCAATTCCTTCCTATACCCCAATATATCAGTAATGTCATACAAGCCATGATTCCAAGTGCTTTGGCAACAGCTGACAAATCCAGGTAGATACTCTGCAAAGACTTCCATACTATCTAGACAGTACTTATAAGAGGGGAAGAAAGAGGGAAGGAGAAAGCAACTGTCTTCCCTCCACCACCAATCAAGTATCACTGCTGATCACTGTTAACACCTGGAGAAAAATCTGCACTGAGCTGGGCATATTAAGGAATGGGTCTTGATCTATAATGGGGGGAAAATGCCCATGGTCTTCTGGAGTACCAAAATGCCAGAGGCACTGTGTGCGATGGACTAAAGCATTAATCTACTCTGACAAATCTCTCTGCAGTCACCGCAGAGCCCAGCAAAACCCAGATTAATATCTAGAAATTCTGCAAACTTTTCTGGTCAATATTGGGCTAGCACATAACAACAACATGCAAAGCCTTCTGAATGCCTCAGCAAAGGGTATAAGGGCATTCTCAGAAAAGGATGAACAAGAGATACTGCTATGTAAGGGACATAATATTGAAATAAGTCCAGCATTAAAATTGTATCTGAATATAAACAACAATAAATTCCTGCAAGCAGACAGGAAGTGGAAAAGAAACACTTTTTTTTTTCTTTTTAAAAAGCCTCTGACTGCTGACCTTGAGTTTCATTGAAGACGAGTAAAAGACAAGAGAAGAAACTTAATTTAAACAAATATCAAACTGATTTTCAGTGCATTTGTTGACAACCCTGTAACACTGCCTGGCAAACAGATACCAATATGGGTAAGAAATCTGTTTGATTAGTGTGGAAAGAATGGCTACAGATGGAGGTGCCTGTGTGGGGGAGCCCAGCCAGCCAGTGACAGGGTTGCTTTCCTTAGGAGGTCCAAAGTTGGAAACAAAATGATGGGGCCAAAATTTTATTTTACACCAAAGCATGTCAGGATTTTCAGCCATCTGCGTCCCACTATTCTCTTGAGACACAGCAACCTCTGACATGCCAGCTTTTGCTAAAAGAAGAGGAGTGGCTAATTGGATTCCTAATCCATTAATACTAATCTTTTCACTGAAGTGACAGCAAGTGTGATTTGTCATCTCTGCTTCCCCTGCTGCTTTATGTGGCTGTTTAAAGCTGGAGTATGGAGTTGGTTGCTGCTGCTCACACTTCACTGGAGTGATCTCCAAAGGCTCTGCATAACCTGAACTTATGACTTGAGTGACGCAGAAGTTTCTGATCAAATTCAGCCATATAGGGATAGGATTTACTTTGGGTAAATCCATGCTTTGGTACTTTGGAAAAAATAATGCAAAATAATGGGAGCTGAATTTAGTGTACAGTTTTAAAATTTATGAGCAGTGTTTATTACAACCTGTGTAGGGCTGAGCAGGTTTTAGAAATGAGGTTGTACAATTAGACTTTGTTCCTCAGATAAAAAGATGCAAATGATGCAAAGTGTATTGCAACTTTAATCCTTTAATGACTCAACCACATCTTGGTAATTACATTATGAATCTGCAATTTTTCTTCCCTTGTTCAATTTAGTGGGACAGAGCAAGAAGAGGTACATTGGAAGCATCTGTGAGCAGAGATTATTCAAGGCACATGCTGTAGGTAATCTGAACCCACAAAAATTACTTCCATTCTGCTTTTTCATTCCCTTCCACAACTCATCAGCCAAGCACAGTTCACTGACAGCTCTCATCCTAAGCATATGAAAAAAGTGCTGGAGAGGAGAAAAGATGCTATAATAGAGCCAGATGTACAGGTAAAATGCATAAAACTGAGCTGAGTGTTTTAAAAACCTATACATTTTGTTAGGGAACTCTCAGATGGGTCTCACTGAAACATACATGCTGAAGCAAAACTTTCCAGCACTTGGGTTGAACTTCTTAGGGTGTACAAATTTAAGAATGGATTTTTAAGAGGACATATCACTTACAACTGTCACATTTGGGGACCTCACAGTGAAAATTCTTTTATGTAGACCATTCCTGTGCTGGTTTAGCTGAAACAAATAAAAGAATAGGAACAAACGAAGGGAGAATATGAGCAAAAGAGAAAGGCAGGCAATGAGGAGACTCAAGCCATCACAAGGAGCCGTATGCCAGTGAAGCAAATTAATGCTGCTGTTCAGACCTATTGGTGAGAGCTGAGGCAGAAGCGCTGGCTAATGGTCTTGGAGCACAGCTAGCTGAGTGTGTATGTAACAGAGCAGCAGCTGTCTGCTTTCCGTCTCCACTGAGGTTTCTCCTGTGGCTATGCCCTGAGTTGTAACAGGTGACAGAACTACGAGGAAATATCTAACCAGGACAAGAACTGAGGTTATTGAGACAGGCCTGTGTAAGATGGAAGCAGCAAGGTCAACCGGAGGGAATCAGCTACAAGAAAAGCTTGTTTTCCTGTTTTGGAGCAAAAATAATAACTTCTACACCACCATCTCCCACTATCACCTTTTTGTAAGCAAACTGAAGTCCTCAAACTACAGCTTTTGCAGTAGTTTAGGAGATTTCCTGATAGAAAGTTGAAAAGTAGGTATCCTTATCACAAGCTAGGAATGTGCCATCTGCACATCCATGGACAAATATGTGATGACTTTCAGAAATGATGCAAGCTCCAACAGTTAACTCACTGAACCGAAAGAGCAGAGAAAGTGACACTGGAGACACTCAGGAGTGCTGCAGCCCAGACCCACCTGTGGACTGGATTCTCTGAGCATTCAAAGAAGGAAGTTGGGTCTCACTGTCGTGAGCAAATGAGACAGGACAAGCTCTCTGAAGACCATGGACTTTGTTCAGGAACAAAGTATGGGGCATACCAACATTGTGTCCTGCCAGTCTAGAAGTGGCTATGACATTCTGTGACTTTGGCAAGGTACATCTTGGAAGCTTTCCTTCTTAAAAATACATAGAAGTGTTAAGAAGGAAGACAGATAATCTGGTATGGAGCTCCCACTTTTGGTGGGAGCAGGAAGAGAGCCCACAGACATTTTGTGTATGGACAGGAATCCCTTTCTGCCCAAATCTGTAAGCTAATTATGAAAGTTTAGTGAGTAATTTAAGTTTTCTGGGAAACTAGCATTATGTTTGGACTCCAAGTTTGAGCTGCATGGCCATGATAGATCTGGTTTTAAACTAGATACTTGCAGTAAGTTGTCAAGATATTAGTTTTAAGATGCCTTTGGTATGCTTACATTAACCACAATAACAATGTATTTTTTCACAGTCTTGCTTATTTACACAGAACATAAGTCCTGCTGCCCTTTACATTGGGAATCAGAGTAATATTTGACATTTTAATCAGCCAGCATTGCATAGCCCGGCACATACTTAAACTTTGCTACATGCCTGGGGTATTCAGTTACTGAAAAGAGCTTGATTGCTTTTTATGTTTCTCTCTTATGTCCACTGGTCTCAGTTACAACTTCTCTATTTCCCCAGCTGAACAATGTTAATGACTTTGAAAGTTAAGTGAAAGATAAATTCCAATTAGTAGGTAGAACCTTAAGGTAAGCTGTGGTAGGGCATATCTTCTTTTTAATTTGAACTGCTCATACAAGTTACTATTTATATCTGTTCAGTGTACAATGAAGATGAAAGAACATCCCCCTTCTCAATTTCTAGCCAACTCCTACCAAAAATCAATTATCTCCCACTCCTTCCCAGGGCATTAGTATAAAGTTAACGGAAAGAAACATGAATCACAGAATCATTAAGGTTGGAAAAGACCTCCAATTCCATCGAGTCCAAGCTTTGACAGATCACCACCATGTCAACAAAACTGTAGAATTAAGTGCCACGTTCAGTCATTTCTTGAACAGGAAGGATGAAAATACATCCTTACATAATGCATTGCTGTCATTCCTATCTGGACTGTCAAGTTCTAGTACAGACTTCCAGCTCTAACTGCTTGAGAGGGTAGCAAAATGAGTGCAAGTTATTATACCTAATGGGTACAATTTCATGTAGTCACCACGAAAGAATTGTTAGAAAATCCAGTGCAAGGTTTTAGCAACAGAAATTCCACTGCACAGGCACAAAACATTGCTATTCTCCCAGGGGAGCAAACTGCTGGAATGCACAGTTCAGTTCTAGGCAGACCCTTAATTGAAGCAGCATCAGAACAATTTTAGAATAATATCTGTCTCCTCACACTTAAGAACACAGTTCAGACTCTAATTTTGGGGATGGAGCAAAATTCTAGAGATTATTTCACTACATATCAGAGTGAATTTTAATTTTGCTTTTGATGTTGGTTAATGTGCTTTCACCACCAAACCCCCCTCCAATCTTGTTTTCCTCAAGCTGGCCTCAGAGCTGAGCACTGAGCACATGCATGATACTGACTCCTGTTTTCTGGTGTAAAACCAAAGCCAGACATTGGAGTTTAGGTCAAGAAGATGTAAAAAAAGCATTCGCAAAGAGAGTCCCAAAGTGGATGAAAGGACAAAATTCTACCATGTTGGAGAGCAGTCTGTGCTGCACGGCAGGAAGTAACTCCAGGAAGGGCTCCACGGAGGAAAACATGAAGAGGGTGAATTCATAGAGTTGTTACTCTTCCTTTTCCTCCCCTCAGATAAATAAGTTGCAGGGAATATAGGAAACAGTCTATATTTGTGTGAAGGATTCTGTGTCCTGGCCAAAGGAGTGATCAGAAAAGTAACAGGAGCTCTTAAAAAAGCATATTCTTAGAAACTGCGTCATCTGAACAGATGCAATGCTGTTAAAGTTCACTGGATAAAGTAGGTTTTATTTTCTACAGCATCTCTTTAAATACAGTAACAAGAAGTCAGCAGGTTCATGGGTGCCTACCCACTGGAATGTTTTGCTGCACATTAATAACTCCACAGCACTAGCTTCCAGCTCTGTTGGCCAAAACAAACATAACACAGTTTTTGGTTTCAATCCCACACGTAACCTCTGGGAATTACGTTGAAACTTCCTGTTTTCCCCACTACCTGCCATGCATTTCACAGCATACAAATGTGAGCTAGTGAAGAGCTCTTAGAGAATCATACTTGGAAGGAAACCAAAGAGCAAGAAAACAGCTTCAGAGTAACACAAATGGCTTGTGAACCCTGCCTGTGAAATATGGGCAGGAAAAGGGACTTGTGAAGAGGACACCATTTATCCAGGACTCCTTTTCAAAGTGACTGTACTAAATCAGCAAGGTCCTGGCGCTGAACTCCAACGCAGAGCTGCCCCCCAACAGCATTCTGGCTCTCCACACACATCTCCACAACACTCTGCACCTGCAGGCACTGAGAGGAACAGAAATGTTGTCCCTGCTCTGTGATTTTAAAACAAACATTTGTTTTCCTGAACAGTGATACTCCTTCGTATACAAATACCTTGATTTGGCTTCAGCTGCTGCATGTTGTCTGTTACTTTCCCTGCCTCTGCATCAGCACAGAAGGAGAGCCTGAAACTCTGGGGTGACTACCTACCATAGAAGCACCGAACGGCCTGGGTTGGAGGGAACCTTAAAGATCATCTAGTTCCAATCCTCTTGCTGTGAGCAGGAACACTATCCACTAGACCAGCTTGCTCAGAGCTCCATCCAGCCTGGCCTGAAACACTTCCAGAGATGAAGCATCCACAGCTTCTCTGGGAAACCTGTTTCAGTGCCTCACTGCCCGCACAGTTTTTCCTAATATCTGATCTAAACCTACCCTCTTTCAGTTTGAAGCCATTCCCACTTGTCACTAAATGCTCTTGCATATAGTCTCTCTCCACTTGACAATTACCATTATTGATTTTCTAAAGAGTAAACTTCTACTTTATTTAAAAATATGATAGCGTTCAACAAAACCCTCAGTGGGCTGTGGGATGCTATTTCATACCAATCCAATGTCAGTAGTGAGAGACAGCAAAGTCTGGAACAACTTAGTGTTTCTTCATGTACAAAACTTCACTCTGACTGGGCTTCAAAGGCTGCTACTTTGCTCTGTGACCACCCTAAGGTCCTGAAGTCTGTGAAATAAGTAAAACCTTGCTGAAAGCTTGGTGACTACTGCCATACAACTGACCTAAAAGTTGAACCACTTTTTGAATCGTAGAATATCCTGACTTGGAAAGGATCCACAAGGATCACTGAAGTCCAGTTCACGGCCCTGTGCATGAACACCCCAAGAATCACACCATGTGCCTGAAAGCCTTGTCCAAACACTTCTTGAACTCTGTCAGGCTTGGGGCTGTGACCTCTTCCCTGGGGAGCCTGTTCCAGTGCCCAACCACCCGCCGGGAGGAGAACCTTAACCTAATATCTAACTTAAACCTTCCCCCATGTTTTTTTTTCCTTACTTTAAGCAAGGGGAAACATAATTTTTAGCCATTTACTAGTTGCAGTGAAAAATTTAACGTGCTCACAAGCAGAAACACTTTAAGGCAGCTTTGGTCCGAAAAAAATCATCACCAACTTTCCCTGCAGTATATAAACCTCACGAGTATATTTAAATCTGCTCCAATTTTTGGTCTCCAATTAAAAAAAAATAGGACATTGATTTATGACCTATTTTCTATTATTAGGAACAAATCAGTTTGCAGTAGTAACAGATACCAGAGTCCAATGCTGTGATAACACGAAAGACAACATATTGACATTCATTGCAATGAAAACAGGTCCACAGGAAATTTTTTTACAGGTTCTGGGAAGCAGATGGTCATTATGCTATCACAAAAAAATACCAAAAAATATCAGGTAGAATTTTTTTTTTTCTACACATCATGTTTTTCATTCATGGTCCAAAGTTTCTTTTAATGACAAGCATGACTATATTTTTGTGTTGGGTTGACCCTGGCTGGACACCAGGTACCCACCAAAGCTGCTCTATCACTTGTTAATGTCTTGGAACAATTTCCACTCTCAAGGTTTCAGCAGCATCTAGTCATCCTGTAATGGCCTCGTTCACCTTAGTGACACAGAAAACCTGGGTTAGATAGGCCTTTGGTCAGACCCTCCATTACTGCTTTAATACACATCTATTCCTGACCCTTCCACGTCCATTCATGCTCCCCCTGCATACTTGCAAGCAGTTATAACAAGAAAAGAAGGGGTACAGAAATTCTGGCTTTTGTTTTCTTGGTCTCTCCCAGCATGTCTGCTAAAAGCTGTCCTTCTCTTTGGCACTCCTATAACTGGCTCTGGAAGTGGTGCCTTTGTTGGGGATCCAGTTGGCTGCCCTTCCCCAGGAAGAAGGGATGTGTGCCAAGGAGTGTGGCTGGGCAAGGCTGAAATCCTCCCTCTTAAACCTCTTTTATCATTGCTGAGGACTCTGACAAGGGACTTATCCATGTGACCGGCAGCCCTGAATGCAGGGGCATTGCAGGAGATGGAGACCGCTCTGCCAATGCTACTCAAACAGCTCTCTCCCAGTGAGCAAACCACCAGACAATAGGGTCCATGTGATTCATGCCCCGCTTGTATGTTTCAAAAATCAACCATCTTTGCCTCTCCTGAGGCATAAAATAAAATGTTATTCACAATAACACTGATATAGTGGTTTCTAAATCCCTTCCTTTTAGGGGAGAATAAAGCTGAGTGTTAACCTAGCTGTGTTGCACAAACCCGAAATCTCCATGTTGTGACCCAGCAAGTCTCCGATGTGACTACCCTTGTCTCTGCAGCACCTTAGTTAGTAAAGGTAATTCTTCTTCACTACTAGACAAGTGAGTAGCTAACAGTGCTTTACTAATATAAAGTATTTAACAGATTTCCCTGATTTTTGGTAAAGCTACAGGAAGGAGAAAGAACAAACCTACTGATTTCTGGCAGGTCTGTTTGGAACAAATGGTGGAGGCTGCACTATAGCCTGCAGGCTTGCTGTTGCTACATGGGGAATCTCTTCACCAGCCTGACTGAATTACAGTAGAGTGCTACCAAGGAATTTACAGTTCCAAGGATGTTTAAAATAAAATAATGCAGAGGGAAAAAAACCCAAATGACTTCTTGGAGATTACCAGCAGAGTAAGTCCACACCAGGCTTTGCTGTGAGTGTATCTTTTGCAGATGCATCTAACCTGGCTTTAAAAGTTGCCAGCAGCATAGGGTCAGCCTGACAGCTGTGCAGAGCCCCCCACTGATGCTAGTCTGTAAAATCAGTGGCAGCACCAAGTGTAAAACTGTAAGGCTACATCTATAGTAATAAATGAAACAGGCTAGACACTTTTCCGTAGCCTGAAGCAATGCAACATGGCCTGGCACGTGTACACAAAGCTAAACTGTTCCCCTTTGCCTCCAGACATGACAATCATATCTGAACCACCCATTAGGAAAGGTCTGAGGCATCCAGTCCTTTTTGTTTCCAGCAATATTGCTAGCTGGCGTGGACCAAATCTGTGCCATGGAGCATTGTAACAATTAAACAAGACACATGATTGCAGACCAGTGCCCTAGTCCTGTTCTACTTTCTAGGATAGAGATATACCCTATGGGTAGTCTATGGCCTTCTAAAGCCTTTTAAAAGGCTCTCTAGGGCCTCATAGTTTATCAGTTTTAGCCACTTACCCCAATGGGTCCTCAGACCTTGCCTGAGAAAAATAACAATGCCCTGCATCTCACTCATAAATAGGTAAAGAGCTTCTTTTGCATGGAACCATTGAGCCATGAGCATTTCTTATAGTATCACATTTAAGCCATGTCAAAAAAAACAAAGAAGAATCTATACTATAAAATGGAAGTAATAACTATGGTTACCTAGTCTGTGAGAGGATTTGGTAATGTGAAGGAACTGGAAGAGGACAATGGGATAATTTGGGGGAACAGCCCCCAGTGGATCCTGGGGTGAGGATGTTAACATGCTTGTTACACCATAGACTTCTCACAATGATAAGCTCCAGCACAGACATCCTCCCATTCACCCATACTGTCCAGGTATAGTGCAGGTTCCTCCCCAGCTGGTTTTGTTAAACCCAGACATGTTTCACAAAGGACATCTTCCCTCTCTGTGATATCAGGTGATGCTGCTTTCTGGAAAAACACATCAAAGTTGTTGTGCATGTGGGTTTTTTTTAATCACCATTTGCAACAGCATAGTCCTATAAGCTCTAAAAAGTTATATAGAAACCAAATAGAAAAACTGAAATATTTCTGAACTTTCAGCTTGTCCGTATTTCTCCAGACCAGAAATAATAATGAATTATATATTATGAATAACAATTCTCTCATTTTCCTGGCTTTTTTTGCTACCATACACATTGCAGCCTGGATTCAAAATTTGCTGAATTTAAATAAAGCTTCAACACAAACAAAATGGCCTTGGCATGCTGAATGTTGATGTGCACATTTTGAAAACCCTCAACATCTATGAAGCTGTGGGCTTCTTAGACTGAGTGCTTAAAAACAGTGAGAACAATAACAGAAAAACTATGTGCCTAATTGCATTTATTAAGGGTCAGCTCAGTTTTGAATCTACCTTTTGATTTCCACTGGAAAAAAACTGTACAACTCAATTAGGATTTGATGATGGCGGTGCTGATGCCACAGGCACAGCCCACATCCCCTCAGTAAGGGCAGGAGCTTCTCCGCTGAAAGGCTTGATGTGCATTAGCGTGATGGTTTGTGGGCTGTTGGAAGCTTTTAAATTACATGTTTCCAGGCCAAGAGGGTATGCATGGAGGAAAAAAAAAAAGAAATAAGAAAAAAGAATTAGAAAATACTCCATCTGAAATATATGGAACACCAGCTTCAACCTGAACTAAATTTCTCACTTTCCTGATACCCTGTAGATAGTGATTCCTGCTGCAGGTATCATGCTGCCCACCAACATAATCCAGTGCATAGCCCCTGGAGAGCAGGCTGGAGCTGCATACAGGGCACACAGTGGCACTTGGAGACACAGGGATCTCATTCTGGGTGTGCTGTACGTGGGATGAGTGAAGAGCCCGTGTTTGTCACAGAGTGAAGTCAGGCTGTGGGAATGCAAGAGAACAGGAGCCAGATCAAAAGAGGGGTCTCTTCTGTGTGTTTCTCTTTCATATCCCATGCTCAGAGGGCAGGCTTGTAGGACTGTATATTTCAGATATAGAGAGCTGGAAAATTGCAGTACTGAAGTTAAACATCTGCAAATTAAGTAAGAATCAAGCAGAAAGTTCTGAACTGATGACAAGAGGAACAACAAGAGAAAACAGATGCTTAATGAAGCATTTACCTTTCTAACACTCATCTTGGATTGACTGGATGGTGGACGTAAGAAAGAGGAAAACGTTACAGAAAAAATTATCTTTAGAACATCTTGATTTCTAAGAAAGAATATTCCTTTGGGCAGGCATGACGTAAGACAGAGTGAACTTGAGGAACTGATCCCTGAAATTAGCCCTGCTGAAAAGTACTTGAAGAGAAAATTCAGCTGTGGTTTGAGAGCAAAAGGACTTCCAGGAATTAATCTGATCTCCCAGCTCTGCTTGGCACCATGTCAGAGGGAGAGGAGCTGGGAGGTGAGCAGTCTTTGAGCTGAAGGTATCAGATAGGAGTTTTGCTTCCCCATTCTCTGTGAGACAGGCTGACTTGGGAAAGCACCATATTTCAAAGCAATAGTTTGTGTTACAACTTTAATACATTTAAAATGCACAAAAAAATTCTGAACCTAACTGTTTTGTAACTATTCTTTGCAGTGTAACAAATAATTTTTCAATATTTGCATGCCCAGGCATCAGTAATGTCTTGAGAAATAAGCCTAAAGCACTATTTTTGCACTTTGCTTTTCAGTTGTCCAAAGCCCAGCCATCATCCTGACTCCAGAGGAAGCTCTTGGAAGCAAATCAAAAAGAGAGGGGAAGAAGGGAACAAAACAGACTGTGGAGCCAGATCCTACTTTCTCATTATTTGGGCCTGACCCAGGAAGCTCCAAAATTGCACAAACGTCTTCCAGATCGTTTTTCTGCAGAGCAGAGCACACAGAAGTCAAGCAGCCGGCAGCAAACAAGCATTTACTACCTTCTTGTCTGCAAAACGAACACTCTCCTGCAGCTGGGAGCTGCCTCAGCATGAGCAGAGCTGCGAAGGAGTACATCACGACATTAATTCTTTGGCAGAACAAGGAGATACGTCAAGGGCACTGCCACACTGCTTCACAAGGGTGTTCATCGCCCCCACAACTGTCTGGACCCTTTGTGCAGAGAGCAGCTGCTAAAGGACTGCACAGCTAGTCCTCAAGCTTGCTCCCATTATGTCTTACCAGAGAAAAGGAGGAAGCCCCAGAAGACTGGATATTTTAGTGGGATGACACGACCAGGAGCCAAATGCCATATGTTTTCTGTCTTCATGGTAATAAAAGTTGAGGGTAGCAGGCATGGATTGCTCAAGTTTCTGAGGCACAAAAGCCTCGGGAAATTTAAAAAACAAACCAAACCAAAACTAAAATGGAGCCAAAAGGGAGAGCTAAGCATGGTTTTGCATCCATGCTTCACTAAGTCAGCATTTCTGTCACTGGGCCAGTGAGGGCTGAGATCTGCTTCTCCGCAGAGACAATGGTTTAAGTGCTGTGAAGAAGAGGCAGGCACTGATGTTTTTTTTCATGTTAACTGAAACAGAGCATATCTACTAGAGGTCATTTGTGAGGGCAATAGCATATGAATAAAATTAGATGAATACCTGTTAAATTAGGAGTTAAACAGTACCAGAAGCAAGAAAGTGGCTTCAGGATCTGCAATCATTATTCAATGAATTTGAACAATGAGGGGAGAGAAGGAGCTGTTGAGATGAGGACTTGAACTCACATAATCTGCTTCGTCTGGAACTGGCTGACTTGACTAACAAGGAGATGAAACACATTAAATGGATTTTATATAATGGAATAAACTTTGCTTATTTACTGAGCCAGAGTTTTCATGTGGAAATTTAGGAAAATGTATGCAGGTAATTCCTATGCTATCATTTTTTTTTCTAGAAAAACTGAGCAGAAATAAATGCTGTGAAAAAATATGCCAATAGCTGCCTTAAAATTTAAGCTGAAATTAACTTAAACATATAATAATTGTTTTAGAATGTTAAGACAGTCTAAAAAATACCCTTATGCATAGACAAATTCTGATACAATTTTAGTGCTGAGGATTGTGAGCGAGAAAGAGAGGAATTCCTAACAGAAGGGAATGAAAATCATCAAAGGATTTATATGTTAACAAATAGAATTCTACCAAAGATCAACCATTTCAGAGAAAAGCACCATCTGTCACCCCCACCAAAAAAAAAAAAAAAAAAATCAGATTTTGGAGCTCCCTCTGCTGGAAACAATTGCTTTTCTTTGGCTTTCTCTCAGCACACCTACCACAGAAAAAAAACCATCTTTTCAGCAATAAGCTGCACGTTTCACATTACATATGATATCAAGGAAGAAGAGATTTGTTTCCCCTTACATAAGAAGAGCAAATGCATGTAGACCAGTACTGCTCGCTCTGGAAAAAAAACCCCAAGCAGGATTTAAAGATTGACTGTATTACCACTGGGATTTCTTTTGCTGTTTTCCCCCTCTTTTTTGAACATGGGAATTGACACTTACAGAGCTTCCCCCTCCACAACGCTTTTTCTCTTCTTTCTCTCTACCAAATCAACAGAGAATCAGTAAATTACTCTTTAAAAATCAAAAAGGGCATTCTCAATAACATCATTGCAGGAACAAGCCAAACACTGTATTACTCATGACAGACATGCAGCAGAGCTGACACGGTTATGGTAAGTTCAGACCTAAAAATGTGTCTGTAAATGTAATTGGGCACTGCCCCAAATGCCTGGTTTAGCTCTAGGTGCCCTGCTAGACTGATATTCTGGGATGAGAGCTTGGAGCATGTCAGAAGTGTGTCAGCTCAGGCGGGTGCCATTTTAAACAGCCGTCTTAGAATGGGATGAAGCATGAGGTAAAAGGAGATTTCGTCTTTACCAAGCATAAAATGCATTTAAATGCCTTCCTTAAAGGGGTCTTTTGTCAGTTTTTATCATTTCTGTCCTTTATTGTTCCAGCCTTTTGTCCACAGAGAGGCAAGGGTGCTGGCTTCAGCTACTGGAGTGTATCAGCTGCTGTGCTCATAGTATGATCTCTTAGTTCAGTGACTGCCTAACCAGGCTAGCGTGGAACATACTTGGCACAGCTCATTGCCAAGCCTGGATACGCACAACTTCACAGAGATATTTAAAAAAAGATGTGTTCATCATCTGAGATCCTGCATATATGCATATATATGTGTGAATTCTATTAATACATAATGGATAGAAACCCACAATAGAAGAAATAAAAGTGAAGGAGCATTCTTGGGGATACCCACATGCGTGTGTGTGTGTGTCTGTGTGTGCATGGGGGGTGTGTGTGTGCGATTTCAGAAGACAGATACGAGAGGGAAAAGAGCTATGTGAAAACAAGAGTCATAGAAGCAAAGAATCGTAGGTTGAGGTTATGAGGGCAGCACTAAAGAAAGTGAAAAATTATAATGGGGCCACTGAGAAGGAATAAAAAGTGAGAAAACAAAGGCAGGAAGAATCAACATCACAGGCCAGGGAGAAGAAGGACACTATTGTAGGGACAAAGGAAGAATGCTACCACATCTCACAGGTCTTATTCTGAGAACTCTCCCCTCTCCCCCAGCATCAACCTACACAGAAAGGAATATGAGAAGTCACTTTTTTTCTTTTCTAGACAGGTAAAAGAAGTGTTTTGTGCTTGCTAGCTTCTTGTTACTTTTCGTCATTTATTCCTATAAGTACTAGCTCTCCTTTTCAATGTTAAGTTTAAATACTTTGCTGCAAATCTTAAAACAGTGTGATAAATGTTGGCTATTCACTGCTATAGTGTAGATATCATTCAAGATGTAATGATACTATCAGGTCTAACCCAATGCCAGCAGTGGCACTGCTGCTACAAATTAAGAGAGAGTGGCTTAAATCAATACACTACTAAACAGACCACATTTCACTTTAATGATTACATTAGACTGTTGAATCTGCAATTCTAGTGACACTGTGGTTCTTTGAATATGAGATCATGTCTGATAACTTCATTTAGCTTTATTTAGTTTATTCTGTTCAAGATGAGTAGTAATAGGGATGTAATCTCCAGGACAGCTGTCAAAGACTAATATTTATTTCTTGGGTACAGTTACTTGACAGAGGATAGACTTACAGAAGGGTCATACCACTGCTTAAGGTTAGGGGTCAGTGTGCATTAATTCTAGGAGTTTCATCCATTTATCCTTCCTCTCTTGTTAAGTATCAAATGCAAAAGAAATATACAGCTATTAAAAATGCCACACTGAGAATTAATCACAGGAGAAGAATAAACTCTAATAGGAAGGATGAGAAAAATAAGAGTCAAAAGAGAAGAGATCATTCTTCCCTTTAGTCAGTACTGATTCTCTCTGGAACTTTATGGCATGCAGACCAACAATTGTTCCATGTCTTCAGGGTACTATTTTCACGGCTGCTGAGCTGGGTCCATTCTTGGGCTCCCCTTGGATACAGCTGGTGACTGCAGCTGTCAGCAGCTGCTTAGACAGACTGTAGCTTGGAGCACCACAGCAAGACCAGAGGAAAGCCCTGAGGAACAAAAGGCTGCTATTCTCAAACAGGTGTTCTCTTCCTAACCTCCTGTCCCCAAGTTCAGTTTCCAACACACAAACAAGGTTCAGAGAGTTATGGTTTTTTGCTGTTGCTGCCACTTCATTTGTTGCATGACCATTTCCATTACATCTAGCTTTGGTAGTTATTTTGCCCTTCCCTCCTTGTGGGTGGGATAGCACAGGAAACTGATCTGCAGCTTTAAGTAATGAACTGGCCTTTAAATCCCTAGAATCATGGGATGATTTGGGTTGAAAGGGATTATAAAGATCATCGAGTTCCAAGCCTCCTGCCATGGGCAGGGAGACCTTGCGCTAGACCAGGTTGCTCAAAGACCCATCCAACCTGGCCTTGAATCCAGGTAGATGTGTGTGGCGCTGTATTCTACTTTGCTGCTTGTGTTTTTAAAAATCCTGTGGGTATTCTTCAGAGATGCCATGGCTTGGTAAGGATGCTTTATTTTCAAGTTCTGCTGATTCTGTTAGTTGTACAAACTCCTAACAGATCAGCTGTGCTGTTTCTCCTTCACACTGGCTGGTATGGGACTATGGTTTAGATTTGTGCTGAACAAGGGCTGATAATCTAGAGATGCTTTTGTTATTGCTGAACAGTGTTTACACAGAGCCAAGGCCTTTTTGTACTGCCAAAGTGCTATTCCATACCATATGACATCATGCTCAGTATATGAAGTGGGGGAAAGAAGGAGAAATGGGGGAACACTTGGAGTGAGGGTGTTTGTCTTCCCAAGTAACCATTATGTAAGATGGGGCCCTGCTCTCCTGGAGATGCCTGAACACCTGCCTGCCTGTGGAAAGTAGTGAATTAATTCCTTGTTTTCCTTTGATTTTGGGCAAAGCTTTTGCTTTCCCTATTAAACTGTGTTTATGTCAACCCACAAATTTTCTGGCTTTTACCCTTCCAATTAATTCTCTCTCTGATCCTGCTGGTGAGGTAGTGAACAAGAGGCTGTGTGGGGCTTGGCTGCTGTCTGGGGTTAAATCACAACATCAACTGAGGCCCATGCTGTTAATATTTGAAATGCCATAGGATGCAAGTACAGACTGCGCACTTTGATGGTGGATGTTGTTATTGTTGTCATGTCTGGGGGGGTACATTTCTGGTAGTCACATGTATGTGGCTAGGTCTTGGTAGTGGGGGAGCTACAGGTGTGGCTTTTGTTAGAAGCTGCTAGAAGCTTCCCCCATGTCCTGCAAAGCCAATGCCAGCTGGCTCAAGGATGGACCCACTGCTGGCCAAGTCCGAGCCAATCAGGAATGATAGTAACACCTCTGGGATAACATATTTAAGGAGAGAAAGAAAGTTATTGTCCAGATGAAAATTGCAGCCAGAGAAGACTGGAGTGAGAACACGTGAACAACAATGCAGACCCCAAGGTCAGCGCAGAAGGAGGGGCAGGAGGTGCTCCAGGTACTGGAGCTGAGGTTCCCATACAGCCTGTGGTGTAGACCATAGTAGGCAGCTGTGCCCCTGCAGCCCATGGAGGACTATGGGAGTGCAGAGTCCCACCTGCAGCCTGTGATAGAGCTCACGCTGGAGCAGGTGAATGCCCAAAGAAGGCTGTCACCCCGTGGGAAGCCCACGCTGGAGCAGAGTCCTGGCAGGGACCAACAGCCCATGGAGGGAGGAGCCCCCAGTGGAGCAGCTTTTCCTGGTAGGACTTGTGGCCCTGTAGGTGACCCACACTGGAGCAGTTTGTTTGTGAATGACTGCACTCTATGGAAAAGTGACACACGTGGCAGTAGTTTTTTTAAGAACTGTTACCCATGGGATGGACTTAAGCTGGAGAGCTTTATGAAGGACTGTCTCCCATGGCAGGAACCCCACAGGGAGCAGGGGAAGGACAGGACTCCTGTCCCTGACAGTGGCAGAAACAACTGACTATAACCCCAGTTCCCCATCTCCTTGCACCACTGAGGGGGAGGAGGCAGAACTTGGAAGGAAGGAGAGATGGGAGGAAGGTGTTTAAGATTATTTTACTTCTCACTCTTTTGCGCTGATCCTGTTAGTAATAAATTTAATTAATATCCCCACTTTGACTCTGATTTGCCTGTGATGGTGATCAGTAAGTGACCTCTCTCAGTTCTTACCTCAACTCATGAATCCTTCGTTGTATTTTCTCTCCTCTGTCCAGTCGCAGAGGGGAGTGAGAGAGCGGCTTTAAGTGGGTCCCTGGCAACTGGCCAGGGGCAACCCACTACATCAAATTAAACAGCAACAGCTAATTTCTCACCAACAACTCCCTTTCTGTTTTGTAGATACCTGGAAGAAAAGGATACCCACTTGCACACTATATATTGACTAACAGAAATAAGGATTATACAGAAAGAGTGCGGCAATATGTGTGACAATAGGTAACAACAACTCTTTAAGGAATTTGATATGGGATGCTGATATATCAGCAGCTTCTGTTTGATTACAAGTCTTAGGAGACTACACAGTGTGGAACATACTTCGGAAGAAAACATAACAGAGAGTTCACCTTGGGCAGGTTATTATTTCACATAAACACAAGACGGTGTCTGCTGGCCTCTTCATTTTGGCAGGTTTACTTTCACACCAATTCTTTAAGAAACATACAGTTCCAAGAAGCTGAAAGAACACAAAGAAAAATATCCAGTTTTACTCCAAGCATTTTTTTATCAACTCCCCAAAGCTTGTTGTCTGAATGAGCATAAACTGTGCAGTGCCATCTAAAAATAAGCCCATACACAATATTTAGTAAGAGAAAATAAATCTCTTTTTTTTTTTAGTGCAGAAAGAGCGTATTAACCACTTTTCTTGCTGATTCCATCAAGCTTTAAAAACTAAACTGAGCTGGGTTTAAGTTACTTTTTCTTTCCAGTCTATTTCTCAAAAGTTCTATTCTATTCTCTCCCCAAAAGTTCACCAACCTTGTCACCAGAACGTTCTGCAACCTGAGCCAACAGAGAAAGCATAAACTTTTCACATCTCATAATAGGATGCAGTGAAGGAAACAGGCTGCCTGTGACACCCCCTTACAATATCATGAACCAGAAGGTTCCTAGTTGAAGTCACTTTCCCCTCAATGGGCTCATCAGACTTCAACTGTACTTTGGTGGAAAAGCAGTTTGACACTGTTAAGTATCAAATTTACCTCCTCCAAATGCAAGAAATAATGATGAACATGTCAGTGGTGTTATAAAAATAATCTTAAGGATGAGCATTATTAATCAAGATCTCACTTTATAAGGGAGTGCTCTACTCCCTACGTTTCAAGAGGAATGCTTTCTTCTTTTGGAAGAAAGATGAACTGGTGCCCTGCGCACATACTGATAATCTCAAAACACTTCAGGCTTTGAATCCTGGTTGCAGAGAGGATGTATCTAGGCTTTGGGCCAGGTACACTCTACAGAGATCCCGCTCTTCTGATTTCACAGCTGAGTTCCTCACAGAAAGTGCAGTGATGCCTTCTGGGGGTGCACCCACATTTTTCCCATGGAGGCAACCATATGGACTAGGGAAAAGGGATGCTGCATGTTAAAGTCTAAATAGGATAAAGATGAGATGCCTTTGGGGCTTGCACCTAGACCCAGGATATAGAAAGTGCTCCCACGTCCCATAATTTAGACATAGCTGAATGTACCTAACAAACCCCTGCAAGTTCATGTTGCATGCACTATAAAAGGTTTCTTCACATGACTTTTTGAACGATTTATCCAGTCAGTTCTTCCAAATTGCAGCCAGAATGAGCCATCTAAATGCTTTCTGAACATCAGTTCTGATAAGCAATCCCTTTCTTCAGCTTTTGCTTGGTCTTATAATTTAGATAATACAATAAATACTGTAATTCTAACTGCCACTTAATTTTCTGCATTTATTTCAGTATATTGGTTTGATTAATTTAAAGCCCAATGTCTCTGCTTCTGCTCTGTCCTAGGAAACAGACATTCCAGATCCAGAAACAGCCAGTTAAATTCAGTAAACACTTAATGCTCATCTTCTGCACAATTTAAACTGACACACTGACCCAATTAGTTTTTTGGCATCACAAACACTCTCAGTTTAGGGAGGGTGGTGGTTCTGCAGCAGTAATAGAAACCAGATATTTCTTGTATTGTTTGCCTGTTTTAGACATCTCAAATAGAACAGTTAAGAGGCTCCAACAGTGGCAGTTTGGACGAAGAAGTAAAATTAAATTAGATGAACAGTCTATCAGCAATACTAACCTGGGGTGATGAAGCAATTGTTTTTATGTTAACTGATACAAGGTGAGCATGCTAGGACTAAAAGCAAAGATTCTTTTTTTATTTTTAAAAACTGTGTGATTTCCAGATTAAATCCCTGAAATTTCTTCATAAACTAGATAAGATGCTTTCTATAATTCATCTTTAAAAATTAGAGATCTGAAGTTAACATATCCATCAATTACTATCTTCTAATAACAAAACCTGTTGGGAACATAATTTTAACTTGGAAATGTGTTTAAAATAAAGCACACTATTTTACTTACATTCTCAGAAGAAATCATCGTGAGTCCTGCACAGTGCGCAGAAACAGAGTTCCTGAACTCAGAATGGCAAATGTTCAGTGGGTGAATAATGAACAGTTTAAAACCTATAAATTGTGTGCGTTCCTCATCAGAGGAAGGATATCTCAGGAGTGACCCCACTGGTGCATTATCCTCTCCCGGGCTAATGTTTGTTTAATTTACCTCTAAGACTGTCAGTCTTTCTATGGTCACTGACTGCTGAACTGGGGGCTGAAAGCACTTGCATCAAGCTTTGCTCAGGTATCTGCTGGTGGGCAGGTCTGCAGTGCCCTTGGGCTTGCTCCTGGATAGAACGTGGAATCAAAGAATCATTAAGGTTGGAAGGGACCTCCAAGATCATCAAATCCAACCTTTGACTGATCACCACCATATCAACTAGACCATAGCACTACGTGCCGCTTCCAGTCATTGCTTGAACGCTTCCAGGGAAGGTAACAATGCCACTTCCCTGTGCAGCCCATTCCAATGCTTAATGACCCTTTCAGTGAAGAAATTCTTCCTGATACCAAGTCTGAACCACCCCTGAATGTCTAAAATGCACTTCGAAGGGTCAGATACAGGCAAGCTCCCCACGTCTTGTTCCTGCTTCAGGTTGCATCTGAGCACCCAAACCAGCAGGCACAGCCTGAGACCTGGGCTCAACCAGCAAGGTAGAAGTGCCTGCTGGGAGGAACTGAAAGCAAAGCTGCGACAGCCCACTGCTTAAGAAACTGTTATCTGATGTTAAAAGCGATTGAGGATTGTATTACAGATGGATGCTGAAGTTTCAATTTACACCAAGTGTTAGTGCATGACAAAAGTCTTAATAACTCTGTTCACAAATTCTGTAGGTCCCAGACCAGTCTTGCTACCAGGTGTGAGATGAGGGAGTGAGGGAGCAAAGTGGCTGAATTCTGTGGAGTTTTAATCACCCACCAAACAAGCATTTGAAAGGCAGGGAAGCATTAAGGTTAAGTAAGACTCTCTGTAGCGGAAACATTCATGGGCCACTGGAAAAAGCTGGGGAGTGGTAGATACATCAGAAACAAGGAGCCAAAAGATGGAAATGTTACCAGGCACAGAAAGCATGTTACTATTATCTTAATTTGGAAGAAGGGGGCTAGCAAAGGGGTATGATACAGGGAAGCTGGCAATACCACTGTAAAGATCAGAGACACAGAAGAGGCAAAAATCTCCAAAAGGTCTTTTTGGCAAATCTTTTTGGTGATTTCTGTTGTTATAATACTGGTCAAAGTTGTTTGTAATTCAGAAACTTTTGTGGGTTGCTATCAGTACAAGAGAATAAAACTTTTTTTTTCCCCCAAGAGAGAAAAGTCTCACAATAATACTCAAGGAGAATGAGTTTTCCAGAGCATTCAGCTCAAACCTGGATTGCTACCAATTAAGCTAATGTTAATCAGCTTAATGCTCATGCTAATGCATAAGCATGTTATTGAGGAAAGGATGAGAGGCACCAAAGCCATCCTTGCCTTGGACACTGCTGACAAGGAACTTTAAATTGTGCAGCTCAGATAATACATTGTGCTGAGTTGGTATTTTTCTTCCCTCCAGTTCCTTTTGCTGAAAGAAATAATTAAAAGTGGAAGCATTCCCTAACTACATTAGCAAAGAGATCCGGAGGACACCTGACCAGCCCATTCCACAACTGTGCTGGTTTTCAGTCTGAGATGTTGACAGTAAAATAATTTCCAGTAACACTTCTCCTTGGCCAGGACAGTTTCTTTCCCTGAGCTGAGGAAGTTGGAATGCCGAAATGGTCCAGGTCTGTGTGAGTCTGTGCCAAGAACTGCTGAGGTATATTAAGTTTGCTGGCCTGATCATAGAACCATAGAATGGTTTGGGTTGAAAGGGACCTTAAAGATCATCTAATTCCAGCCCCTTGCCATAGGCATGGACACATTCCACTAGACCAAGTTGTTCAAAGCCCCACCTAGCCTGGCCTTGGCCACTTTTGGGGATGGGGCACACACAACTTCTCTGGGAAACCTGTTCCAGTGTCTCACCACCCTTGTAGTGAATAATTTCCTTCTAGTATCTAGCCTAAACTTACCTTTTTTTTCAGTTTGACACATTCCTCCTTGCCTTATCAGTACATGCCATTGTGTAAAGTTTCTCTCCATTTCTCTTTCAGGCTCCCTTTAGGTTACTGGAAGGCTGCTAAAAGGTCTCCCCAGAACCTTCTTTTTGCTATGTTAAACAACTCCAACTCTCAGCCTGTCTCCAGAGGAGAGGTGCTCCAGTCCTCTGATCATCTTTGTGGTCCTTTTCTGGACCTGCTCCAACAGGTCCACATCCTTCTTAAGCCAGGGGCCCCATAGCTGGATGCAGTACTCCAGATTGGGTCTCACCAGCATAGAGTAGAGGGCGAGAATCACCTCCCTCAACCTGCTGGCCACTCTGCTTTTGATGCAGCACAAGAAGAAAGCACTCCATAGCTGATTCTGTGCTCCATGTCCCTTCAGTGTCCTGTCACTCATTATATTGGAACTAATTCTAAAAATAAGGAAACCTGTTGCGACCCAGGCTAGGGAACTCTGTTGAGGTATCATATGTCTCAGTTTGGAAAAGAGCATTTAATGTCACAGTCTGTCACTTCTTCGTGGCTTACTGTTAAGTGTGATGGTTTCAGGTAACAAGGACAACAGTGCTGACATTTAGTATACTCAGAAAAAGTTTAGCATATGATTTGATAAGTGGAAATTCTTAAAATTATACTATGATGGTTTCTTCCAAGAAACAGTGGTACTGCAGAGACCTTTTAAATTACATTTTAAGCATATCAGGAGAGTCCTCCTACCCAAGGAAATAAGAAATAATGTTGCTGTTGTGGTTGCCGGGACCAGGGACGAAGAAGAGCAGACAGCCATGGTGTTCAGTGACTGACGAGTATTTCTCCCAGCAGTTGCCTCAAAGGACGTTTCCCACTGCAGAAAAGAATTCAAATTTCGGAGCTCCCTCTGCTGGTTTTACACGCAATCGCTTTTCTCTTTCCTGTGATTGCTGATTATCACTTAAATAATTAGTTTCAGGTATTGTTATTCCAAAAAAAAAAAGATATCACATTGTTTATCAGAGCATGTGTCTATTGCAGTTGATGTTACATTGGAGAAAAATCTGACATTCCTCTAATAAGGAGAGAAAAGGTTTCTTCTAGTCTAGTTTTAGGACTTGCAAATACATGGTGCATACATGCAGGTGTTTAGTGGAAGTGTATGTCCCTATCACTCAATTTTTCCACGAATTCCTAATACGTGTGAACTCATGTTATGTGACTGCTTTTTTGCATGTTAGAGTCTGCCTTATGAAGTGCAAACAAGGTCAACCAGGAAGCCAACACTCATGAAAACACTGCACAAAATAGCACAAGCATACAGCACCAAAAAACTAGGTACAGGGCTTTATAGTCATCCTTTATACACCTTATTTAACTGTAACGTGGTCTAGAATTTCCCTCAATTTTCTGTGACACATTTGCTTATTGCTGTGTATGTAAATGTCACTACAGGATCTCAGTTAACCCAAATTATCAAACATTAAAATGAACCTCTCTGTTTTGATAGGCAGTGGCTCATCTCCTGTTGCTTTGCAGCAGGTATGCCATTATAGGTAAGTCTGCAAAACAGCCTCCAGTGTGCATGGCATCAGAGACCTGAGGCTTTCTGCGACATGCTTTCACTCTGCACGCAACAATCTTCCCTTGAAAAATTAGTTTTCTACTCCAACTTGGGTTGCAATTAATATGAAATAGCCTTAATTTTAAAAGCTATAATTTCATTATGCTCAAGTATTTTCTGAATTAATTAAAGGGATCTGAAAATAGATTGTAGAACTTTTCTTCTTGTTTTCTTGTAGCTAACCCACTGGTTTTGCAGTTAAGCTGTAATAAATTCCAACCATCCTGAGGTCTACACATCAACTATAGCCTATGAAAAATTTTAATAGTGGAGGTATGCAGCCTTCAAAGAGGCAGATACTAATGGGAGAGCCATAATGTAATTACAGGAACAGCTGATTAAATCAAGATAGCACTTAACAGAGTAAGGTAATTTCAAATCTAATGATTATATTAGATTATATCATCATTTCAGTGACACTACTGAGATGTGATTAGAGATGGAACTTTAACTTTCAACTTTTTAACAATTTTATTTACATTTATTTAATCACTAATGTGGCAAAAACCCTTCTATTTTTTTTCTGTGTTCACTAAGAGAACAGTGTATTTTCAGTTCCAGTTTGCTTGAAGAAAAGGTATCCTTTCAAAAGACTAAAAGGATACTTAGTTCTGAATATCAATAACTAGATGATGGATCCATAAATACACGCTGCTGAGCCGACTCTAGTGAAGGTCATTAGAAAATTGTCCCACTGAAGTCACTGGAAATATTCCTTCTGATTCTCACAGAAAGTGGAATGACCCACTATTGACTTTAAAGTTTTCAATCTTCCCAACATTTTATGGTACATATAAAATTATTTTGGCTTTAGTCTTTGTTATGTTTTTAAGCAAGGAAAAGCTCTTTCAGTGATGATATTAGTTATTAACTATAGAGTATAGCAGATCTGTCAGACATAAATATTCAGAAACTGTAAACCAGACACCATAAAAAATATTTTTTACCAAAAAAGTTAAATTGCCATAGTTTAGGGGGAATTTATCCTACATCTGAATACAAAAGTATTCTAGATGGCAGTCAGCATTTCCAGTAGTTTTTAGCCTTTGTGTTTATTATTTCTGAGGTTTCTTGTGGTCACAGTTAGCTCTAGGTGTTGCTGAGATGAAAGCCAAGGCCACTGGTTCAGTACAGTATCTATGAGACAAGAGTGCCAGCTGCAGCCAGGCTGCACTGCTGTGGTTCCCAGCACAGACCTGCACAAGCCTCCTTATTTGTCAGCGCAGTGTTCATCCGGATCTGCAGACTGGGATGGAGCACATCACTTAATGCTTGTGCTGATGTGTGAGTGGCTGTGTCAGCTGGCATCCCACATTGCTTTGGGTTTTTCTCCACTGCAGGATGCTCACTCTGTTGAGTTTTGGAGCTGTCAGCAAGTAGTACTCTCTCCTACCAGCTGACCTTCTTTTTCTGAAGTCAATCTATGACCTAAAAGAACCTCTTAAAAAAATGTGGCTGAAATGCAGATACCTTTGCATTCAATTACAAGCATTTTCACACCTCCACATCTCCATGAAAGCAGGAATGGAGTAAAGCTACTGTCTTACTGCAGAAGTGTTGCTTCTCTTCTGTGTCATGTCTTTTTCTGACAGATTAAGTCACTGGTGGCAAGTAGGTGCCTTGAGTGGAGAAGGAAGAGTTCAAGATAATGGTAAGTACCATTGCTGGAAAAATGTGGTGCACTCACCTAGTATTTGGCAATGAAGATGGGCAGCATAAGGATGCCACTGAACATGGAAGATGACTACATCAGGGAATGTGCAACTCCCACTGTTCTTCACCCCTGCTTTTGGCTGTCAGGGACTATGGACTTAGAGTAATGTTGACAGCAGCAACAGGGTGATTTGGAGCTTGAAATCTGCTATTCAGAAGGTGCCAAACACCTTGTGAGTGATCATGGTCATGTAGGTTTTGCTTGTATGAGCTTTTCTGCTGAGGACTGTGATCACACATCTTTCCTTGCCTTTTTACATATGGTACTTATCTCACAACTATTGAGTTCAAGTTAGGAAATGTTGCTGACTGAAAATTCACTGCTTCAAAGGGCATGTCTTCCTAAACTGCTTTGCAATAATACATTTTATTTGCACAATAACATTTGCATTTTTAAACAACGTGTATTTTTATGCATATATTAGTTATACAATGTTATATATAATCATTATATGTACAATTGTAATTATACGTATTTTTCCAGAATAATCAAATATGATAAGAAACACATTTTCAGTCTTTTCTAAAATAGCTGTGCTCTTTAGTCAGTAATGGATGTTATTCCTTGGAACTGTTAATATTCTTCTGTCTAACAGGAAGGAAAGTATTGACAAGCAAAGCCATACGAGACACCTAAGGGAGATGACATAATTAGTGTTCATTATTAATGAAGCTATTGCCTCATTCACATGAAATACAGAGCACTTAATACTCGATTTACCTCATCTTCCCATCAATAAATACATTCCCTCTAGCATGTCCTCGCTTGGGAGATCTGTTCATATGGAATCCACTAATCAGAAGTTTCAGTTCAGTTTGACTTTGCCTTGCCTTTGGCTTTAGCTCTCGTGGTTTTGTAATCCCAGTGCACACCACATTATGATATTTAACACATTAATCTATTTATCTGACAATAATTACAACATTCAAACTACTGTCCTAACATGAGCAACAAGCAAACTCAGCCATGTAGGGTTTTCTTCTGCTTACCAGTTATTTAGAAGGAAAAGCACCATATGAACTCAAGTAAGACTGGCTGGCAGTCAGCGCAAGAATGGGTTCAAGAAGCATTTGGGTGATACTCTCGGGCACATGGTGTGACTCCTGGGGACAGTCCTGTGCAGGACTAAGGGTTGGACTTGATGATCTTTGTGGGTCCCTTCCAACTCTGCATATTCTGAGATTACATGATTCTGTGTTAGCAGAGTAGCTCTTACACATGGCTCACGCTCCCTCTTTCAGTTAGTCTTTTGCCACATTCTTAATGGCATGTCTAAAATTTTCAAACTGCTGGGAAGTATTGAAAGCTGGTTTTCTAAGATGTTTACATGGCAAGTGTTTCCTATTATAGGTTCTTTTACAAGCTTGAGAATTAGATATCCACCCCAAAATGCCTTAGATAGGATGGGAAATACCTCTCACGGGACTTTTGAAAGTAGCTGCACTAAGGTTGAAGGACCAGGCAGTGAGAACAGTTCCAAGTTTCAGAGAAAGAAGGCAACAAGGGTCTGAGAGGAAGGGAAGAAGGTGAGGAAGCACCTAAGGGGAGGCTAAGGGGAAGCTAAGGGGCAGCAGTCACAGACCATGTCTAATAATGGTTGCCATTGGTCTCCAGCAAGATCGGACTATAAGGACATGAAGCACACCTTTGTCCTCCTGTGTGCTGCAAGATCCTGAAAGGTAACAAATACCCACAGACCCTGCTGTCTCTAGGAAGAATTTCAGGTGATCCTGAAGGATCAGAACTGATTAAGTGTAACTTAATAGTGCAACAGTTTAAATTAGAGAAGTCAAAAATATTGGGAGAAAATTGGATATAAATCAGCTGCTTTCTGCCTTACTGCCTTTTCATTTTGGGGAAGTTTTACACAAGTATCTATGGGTTGCACTGTCTCAAATGTCACTTTTGCAGCAATGCTTCAATCAACAGGTAACAAATAATAGATTGGTGTATGTAGAACCTGAGACTTACGTGGAAGTGAGATAACCAACAAACAAAGAGATGACTTAAGGTGAAATTTAAAAAAAAAAAAAAGGAATAAAAAAAATCCCAAACCAACACATAAAGACCCCTGCAGAGATCTGGAAATAACTCGTGGCTGCATAACCAGGAACAGCTTTGTAGTTTGTCTTCACCTTATGAAGACTGCTGTCAATAGCACCTAACCTAGAAAATAAGCCCTGGGCATGGCTGACAGCCTGTTTCTGTAAATGGGAAGAACAGAGGAAGACTCCTTAGGAACCCTTTTACAGCAGGATTTTCCAGACCCGAAAGAAGTGAGGAGACAGGCCGTCAGACAGGTCTGTAAATCAACCAGTGATGTAACCATAGAGAACCATTACCCACAGCTCCCACGGCCCAAGTACTGTCAGATAAGAAGTGGTTCAGGCTTAACTAAGCAGGGTCACTTCATGACAGTCTTCATGACAGACTTGGAGGAGTCTAGGTCTCTTAAGTCTGGTCTCATTTTAGCCAAGGCTCTGCCTTGCCCAGCAAAAGTACTATGCAGCACAATTAAAAGAATTATGATTTTTTTTTAAATTAAAAAATAGATAATTAAGTTGTTGGGTTTTTTGCTTTCCACCTCCTTTTTGACTCATCCAGGAGAACACTACTATGAGATGTGATCTTGTCCCAACACTGACTTGATGAAATCTGATTCCAGCCAAGGCAGTGGAGTCTGGCCACTGAATATCTAACAGCATTTCACTGCTGCTCACAGATGAAGGCCTGATCAACATGCTACTGGAACCAGTGGCTTTTAAGGTTTGGTTCAACTGGGTTTTAAGACAGTAACATATATATTCACCTTCCATGAGCACAGCTTAATAAAATACAAGTGTATTCAACAGTAATGATGGGTCTGATAGATCACAGAGGGGCAAGTGTTAAAACACGGAAATAATGTCTCAGTGTCTGGCCAGGAAGGCAAGCTGACAGGAAGTGACTCATCTGCCCACTGACTGCACGAAGTACTCAAAAGGAAAATTCAAGCCCAGCAAACTGTCACTGCCATAATGGTTTAAATTATCCCATCATTGGGCTATTGCAGCACTCAAAAACTATTGAAACTTGTGATTATTTGTGGGAGAAGATGGCTTAAAAAGGGAAAGGGAAGAAGTTAGCAATGTTTCCTGTCAAGGCACTGATAAATGGGTTCTGTAGCAATAGAAACGGTGAGGGACAGAGTAAATCAGGAGCAGGTATCATTTTCTTATTACTGTGTGCTTCTCATTTATCTTGGATCCTCTGACTTTGTGCTATGAATCAGAAGCAGGACCACAAACAGTAGTATTTCAACTGGTCTGGTAAAGAATGATCTCAGCAACATCTGCTCTTCCAAATTTATTTTTTTGGTTATTTACCTCATACACTTTGGTGACTAGGACCTCTTTGCAGACAGTTTGAAAAGACGACTGTGCTTTTCTTATGATAATATAGAAAAGATGGGCGTTTCTGCAAGCTCAGGAGAATGTCCCTGATGTCCCTGTGCCTTTTTTTCTGAGCTTCTAACCGGGAAACAAGGCCCAAGTGGTCTTCTGGGCAATGTGACCTCAGTGTAAGTGGAGATTTGAGTATCCTTCCTTGATTCCTTTGCGCTTTTGTTCCACTTCTCATGTTACATAAAAGTGAGAAGCAGATCTCTCAAATCTCAAAAACCTCTGCTCAATAAAGAATCATTGTTCCACTTCATAAAGTAATACACTGACTACTTCTAGTCTGGGGAGTCTGAAAACTTTCCTTTTACTGATATACTAACATATTGTCCCTCAAAAATTATTTACCATTAAGACACTATAAAAAAATGGTAGAATTTACCCTACCTAAATTCTACAGTGTACATTTCGATTTATGTGCCTAAACATATTTAAATGGTAGATAGCAACCCAGTCATGCTCTTTCCAGAAAGCTTGGAAAGTCTCCAGAGCATTATCAAACTTTTCCTAATGTGCTTGGACATATTGTTTTCAGGGATGCAAGCTTGACTTGCAACATAGTAAAGACAGGTGCTAAAATGCGGGAGGTCTTAGATTCTCAGATGTCCTCAGCAAGAAGAACTTTTGAACCTCTTGTTCAAAGAAAACATTTCAAAGGAAATATTTTCTTGTTTCCTCTACTCCCAGATATCCTAAGTGAGACCAATCACTGCCATTTCTTCTTGGAGGGGCCAAGTCACAACCAAGAATATGAGAGAGATGAAGACACAAGAATGAAATTATAATTACTCTGCACCTTACAAAAGTGTCACTGGTTTAAGATTCAGCTGTTAAGTACTCAGGACATCTGCAAACCAGGCGTTACAAACGGCGCCCATTAAAGAATGAACATACAGCATTTGCACTCACTTGTGAAAACCTCAGTTCAAGTGGGCTAATTTGTCCACATCAAGCAGGAGCTCAGATGCCACAGTATTTATCCTTCCCAGTTCTGTTCTCTGCTACCAGTGGTGGCCCTTTCTACACATCCTGTAGTGGAAGCTGCTGTGATTTTCCTCTTGCTGTCATGGCATTTCAGCAAGCCTGCAGAAGAGCTCATACATTTAGCCTCCTCTAAGTTCAGATATCTCTATATATATACCTCACTTGGTGGTGCCGCTCCAAAGCTATGAACGGATATATCAAGGTCCAGCAGTATACTGATCTGGTTGAGTCCACAAGGTGCTAGGCACACCAGGTAGCCTATCCTAAGAGATCCAGTCTCCAGCAAGCTGCCAGCCTACTCATGGCTCTGCTCACTGTGCTTTCAAAGAACAGCTAAACTGCACATTCTAATTCAAAACAGCTTAATTTAAAAAAGGGATCTAGCAGTATTTTATCAGCCAGACTGCTGAACTAGACCACAAATGATTAGTACCATATGACTGGAAAAGTATTCTAGGCTGAGTTTTACTGGGTCAAAGGAAACATTTTTCACCTATGAAAAATAAACTTGGTTTAATTATCTTTCATGTACTCAGCTGCAATGATCTATGTGCAGGTGTGAGGACACCATGAAAATGGAAGTGCTCAGTTCTCACAGTTTTTGCAAACTGGGCATCTCCCTGCTTCATGAGACATTGCATGTTTCTTTAGTAAGGAAGACAGCTGTCCGCATCACCTGGCTCTTCAGCTATCCTGAAATATGACTGTTTTGCTTCACTGCGTAGTTTCTGCAGCACTCAGGCCAATCTTACAGTGCCACAACCTGGAAACAACAAGAATAAAAAACCCAGACCTCTCTGAAACACAGCATAAACATGGAGAATATGAGGGAAATCTTGAGACTGACTTTCAACTCAATTTTCTGCTGCTATGACTCCACTGATTTCAAGAGAGTTCTAATTTCCACTGGGCAGAGGCAAAAAAGTCATTCACCCTCCTACAAAAGAATATTTAGGAAAAGAAAGTCCTGCAGTTCTTGGGAGCAGCTTGTCAGATAACCTTACACAGCAAATTGCATTAGATGAGGCCCAAGCTACTGTTCTATAGGGATATGATAAATAAAACAATACTTCCAGCATAGATGGATGAAATTTCCTTGACTAATTTACCATTGTACATGGTAAAAAAGCTCATTGCTTGATTGGGACCCAGTTGCTATGTTCTGGCTTTGCACTGGACAGCTAGTAACATCCATCAAACCAAACAGCTAGCAAAGAGGATTTCTGATTGTAAATGAGACCACCATGCAAGTGGCTGATACAAAAAAATTCAAGTAGAAAGACTATCATAAACATTAACAGCTCCAGAATTCTTGACTGTTCTCAGATTTCAGTATAGACATAGCATCCTGTAGGAAACTTCTGATTTTCACTGGGTGCATGTCCCACTCACCTTGGCATGGTGTTTGTGAGAAGGAAATGATAGCATGGCTCTGAGCTTTGAGAGGGAGGTTGATAAATTCCACTCGTTTTGGTTGTTGTCATGTTTCTAGTAGAGGAACTACCACACAAGCAGTCTGGACAGCAATGTTTCTGTCTTTTTGCCAAATTCTTAAGAGTAAGCCAAATACTATCCCTACTGTTACTCTGAAGTACTTGGGCTTCACACTCCCTCAATTCCCTGAAATTTTGCAGTATTTTAACTCCTCTGGTTTCAAGGGAGCTACTTCTAAGCAAATCAACAGGGAATTGGATCTTCTTTGTGCTCACAAGTCTCTCAAAGGATTTACTGTTCTGTAAGCAACCACTCTATTCTCTGTTTACCTTGTAGATAATAACAAGCATATTCCGTGGAGAATTCAAATACAGAAGAAACATACCAGGCAAGTCACTAGAAGAAAATTAAGGCTTACCTTTCTATGTAAACATGTAATGCATTAGTAGATTAACTTCCCATTAGACAAATGAATGACATAGGATGCAGCATGCTACAGAAGATGGACTGCATATCAGATGCAGTAAAATTCTAATCACAATGCAAATAGCCAAGTAAACATTATCTGAATCAGAACCAAGCTACAATAGTGAAGCTCTTCACCATGCTGCTAGGTTTGAAGTGTAGCTTATCTGCTAGGGCTTACTGACTGCATTAAAGTTACCCTGGTTACTGAGGACTCCCATTAGATCACCTGAAATGTGTTGTCTCTGCAGTTAAGAACTGTGTGTTTATTGCAGAGGTGGGTTTTGATAAAATGACCCAGAATACACACACAAATATCTGAACCAGTGTATTTAAAATTGAAATAAAAAAGCAGAAACAAAAAGCTCTTGATCCATGTCTTCAACATTAGCCATGTGACAAGGAGCACAGTGATCAGAGATGCAGCAAAATTGTCATGATACTGTTAATACAGAAATACTTACCATAGCATGATATTGGTAACTGTGCTGAGACAAATAGCATATATAGATGCAAAAAATATAATGGCATAGCTTTTAGCATCATCACTTTTCTAAAGCAGCATAGTCATTTGGAAGGGCAATCTGAATCATGTGTAGTTCTAACCGTTACATGAAATAAAGGATAAAGTCAATCAAACCTGCTCTTCTGCAAGATCACTCACTTTGGACACATGAACATAACCATACAAGTATTCAGGTTTAATCAGGTCAATCAAAACAGTCAACTAAGATAAATAGACTTGGGAAGAGTCTAGAAAACTAAAAGCCACATCAGGTCTGCAATACATGCAGTCCTTATCTTATGTAAAGTATATGGCCCTTAAAGATAATGTGTTCACTGGTGTCAGCATGACAGGGTCCAGCATGACTCTACGAAATAAATTGAAACCCATGGATACAACTGATAGAACGGTGAAGATTCAGATGAAAGGCATGTTAAGTAATTGGGAAGATACACGTTATGTGCTTGGATTTTTCCTAACCTCTTCATCCCAATCAAAATCTAATGTAGCATCATCTAGCTCTGCTATTGAGAAGAGAGATTTCTGTGTGATCACACTGGCTTTACCAGCATTTCCCAACGCAAAACTCTTCCTTCTGCTAGGATTGCTCTCGTGCACCTTCAGCGAAGGACTATGGCTTTTCTTGTTAGTATCAGTCTTAATGGCAGGTGAAGTTTCTGATTTTGACTCCGGACGTGATACAAAGGAGAATGTTGACAGCTTGGCTAATGTGCTGGAGCGCACCTTCCCTATGCTTGGGCCACCAGGTTTCTCCTCTCCTTCCCTTTTCTTCTCAGTGGGTGGAGGTGACACAGCATCAAAACTGACATCAGAGCATATTGTACTTCCTCTGATCTCTTTCCCTAAGGCCAGATGCTCTTGTTCTTCTTTCCCTTTATTATCTATTGATTGTTTTTCCAAACTATGTTTTGCTAAGCGCGTCAATGTCATCTTGCCTTTCTCAGCAGGGCAGCGTCCTTCTGGCAGCTGCTCCCCCTGGAACTGCTCCCCTGGCTTAAAAATATTTTCACTGTGAAAAAAAGAAACTTCTTCATTTTTCTTCTCTGAAGAATGGTCAAGTTTTGTCCTTGGTCTGAAAGAAAATTTAGCTAGTTTAGCAGCTGGGGGACTTTCATTGTCGAGGATTTCTGGCTCATGAGAACTTACTACATTTGTTTCCTTCACTGCTTGACCTTTACTTCGTTTTCTCAAGGAAATTGTTGTATTTTTTGCTGCTACAGATCTACTGTTCTCTTCTTCCTCTAGTACAGAATCTACATCACTTGAAAGATTTGGCAGGCCAGAGGCAGGTAATACGGAAGGAAAGGCCTTTGCATCAGGGTCCTGCGTACTTGTAAAGAATCCATGTGATTTCTCTGTGTGCAGCCTCTGCCACCTTTTAGAAGCATGTTGTGTAACAACTGAATTCTGCACACTAGCACTTGGTGATGCTGGGTCTGGAGTATTAACTTCTGAAGAACAGGTGTGTTCTTCAGTCCTTGTCTTGCTTAACTTGGAAACTTTGTCCTGTTTCAAAGGAGCATGGAGATCCACAGCTGCTAGTGACTCTTTTATTCTATTTCCCTTCCTTGGTATTGAAGTAGATCTTTCTTCAGAACAGGATGTTTTACACGAGGTTTTTGAAGCCAAGTTTTTTGGAGATATCTTCGGCACTGGAGACTTCTGAGAAGTTGCTTCAGTATCAATGTTGCTCTCTTCCAGGCTGTCAAACCATGCCAGACTGTTGGTATTTTTGCTATTACTATGTGCTTGGTTACAAAAGGGTTCTGGATGAACATCCCTGTCACAGCTGCCTTCAGGCGAAGGCACCTTTGGCCCAGAGTTATCTTCTTGTTGTTTTGAAGGTTCTGACTGAGACCTTTGCTTTGACTGTCCAAACACATCCCCATTCAAGCATCCTGTGGTAGCACTGAAATCTGTCTCTTCAGGCTGCAACGGGCATGAATTTTCCATTTGCAATCTATAAAATTTAAAAAAAAATTAAGCAATAGTAGATTATTTTTCTTTCTTTTTTCTTCTTCATTGCATTAGTGATACATAATATATATGACTGCTGGAAAGCTACAAATAATGTAGGCCACAAAAGTATAGTATTAAGTTTCACTTTTAGCTCTGAAAGCTGGTGTGGCAGTCTGTGATCTTTCAGCACCTTTGACAGTAAGTAGCAAATTTATTGTCCCAAATAGAAGATAGACAGATGGACAGAGAAAGCAACCACCTAAACTGCGTTTTCTTGGGAAACCAAACGAAAAAAAGTAAAACCTAAACAAACAGCTTTGCACTACTTACAATCTAGATTGCTAAAGTCCCTTGTGGATTTTACATATTCTGCAAATCTATCGTCTAGAACAGGAATTTAATTAAATTTTACCCTGAGCCAGACAAAGCCTCAAACAAGTCATTGGAATGGAAAATCTAGGTATTACCTGGAGTAGAGGTTGTTGTTGGGTTTCTCTCATAATCACTATGTACTCAACATGTCAAAAACATGTGAAAGTATCTCAGATCATGTATAAAACTTGATTATCACTGTCTGTGGCTATCAATATTCTCAGGGCCCTCCAAAACAACAGAGGTGCTAGAATGAGGGTTCCCTAGGGTCTCAGTATAGCTGATATTCTGTCTATTGTACCTAAACATATAATTGCCAAGGGAAACATAATTCTGTTTTTCCCAAAATAGTGATACAAACCATGAGCAAAAAGCAACCACATTCTATCCCAAAAGTAACTGCATTTGTCTAGAAAAAATGATTCTCATGCATTATACCCAGTTTCTCTGATATATGAGAGAAAAAACACTATGCTGACAAGTATGTTTTAGAGTAATTGCGATTGTTTATTAGCATGTTTATTCTTGAATTTTTTGAAAGAAAGTAGCACTAATTATATAACTCATCAAGAAATGAGAGACACATGTTTGTTTCATTGAAATATAGCTTAGGGAGAATGCATGGAACGAGTCTTCCAATGCAGAATAGGTTGTTTTAAAGAGGATATTAATTTAGTATTCCCTAAGCTGCTTAAGAGAGGGAAGAAGAAATCAGCTTAATTTGCAGCATAGGGCATTCAATATTGGGAAAACCTTTATGAGCATTAGATGGAGCAATCATAGAACAGATAATGGCAATGGAGAATCCTCATCACTGGAAGGGCTTCAGAGCAGATAACATGAGCTCCTGCCAGGAAGGTCAAATACAGACCTGATCCTGTCTCTACATTTGATCTCCCATCCCCTACGTTTCTATGATCCCTTGTGAACACCTCTGTTTTAAAACTATTTTTTGTCTGTCTGTAGAAGATCTCCCATGATCATCTGCTTGTGTTGACTCTATGGTTATTCAACATATCATTACTATGAGTTACAAAATAAGTCTCAAAACTATTTAAAAGAAAAGTAAATTCTCCCAGCTGTTTCCATTAACTTCAACAACATTAACCTTTTATCTTCCTTTAACAACAAGAAAGTATGAGTTCCTTTAGATACTAATCTCATTTCAGGAAACAAATGTTATTTTTTTGTATTTTATTTCCTTGCAATCCTAGTGTTTTTCTCTCAGCCTCAGTACGTTAATAGTTTTCTGTTAATAACAGCAAAGACATTGCAGTGAGCTGAAAATTAGTGATGGGGCATGGAAAATTCCAGCATGTCAAAAAAGAAAAATCCCCCAAAAGAGCAGAATTATAATTCAGATTCCATTTTCATTTAGCAGAAAGGGAAGGATCCTGACAAACCCAACACAGAAGCTTTAAAAAATCATGAAGCAGATCTGATGTATTTTAACAAGCAAGTAACAAAAGGTTATATAAAATTATTTGCTCAGTTATAGAATCTGGCATTTGACTCTAAAAAGCTCCACTGAAATTTATCTGAGCATAGTATTGAGATATGAGTTGAAAGCTAATTAAAATACTCTTAAAATATTTGTAAATTCTGTAACCCAGAGGGAGAAATAATCTTGTGATGATCTCAGAGTGCTACTTTAAAACAATCTCCCTGATTACCCATGTCCTGTAGTCCCTTCCCAATGTCAAGACTATTTTTAGACCCTCTCCAAATATTATTGTGAAACTAAGTCTTTTTCACTTCTGAATTAGTTTGTTACTTTGTATAGACCTGTCAAGTCTTTGCAGCTCTTTGTGCAGAAGATGTTGCAGCTCCAGCCGCTCCAATATGAGTTCACACTGCATTCGGTACTGCGCCATTGGATTTTCTGGAAATGAGGTGTGTAAGGCATTGATGCCTCCGAGAAGTGCACCCCCCTATGACACCAAAGAGATTTAAAAAAAATTAGGAAACTACCTTTATTATTCATCATTAAATTAACACAGAAGATACCATTTTATCCAAAACTCTCCCTTAGATATTTTTAAAGCTTAAGGCAGCAAATATTTGCTAACTGTATCCACTACTAGGTCTGCTCACATGGGCAAAATTGCTCATACATATAAAGCAATTACATAATCAAGCCTGCAGTTCACTCATACTAGTTTATTTTATTGATACAAAGAATTGGAAGTCCACCTAAGGCTTGAGAACATCCTGACTGAAAATGAAAATTAGAATCAAAAAAGTTTTCCAAATGCTTTGCAAGACCTCTGCCCATGCAAGGAACTTTTATAACTGAAGAAGTTCTGATTGCTAGAAGTTTTCATTAGTTTTGCCTATTTTCTTAAAGGGAAAAACCTGGGTATTAAGGCTTATCAACATAGGGTAAATTGTCTGACAGAAATATTTCTTAGTAGCTCTCTAAGAGTAACTGTTTGTGAATAATTCCAGCGAATTGCGATTTTAATATGGAGCAATTTTTCTGTGTCTTGTAAAAATGAAGTAGCTTTTATTTGGAACAGAGCATCGGCACAGTGATTTGTTCCACAACAAAAAGTCTAGAACAGATCTATAGTTAATTGTTCTTTGGAAAAAAAACACCTCCCACCACAAACCCTTTATTTTGCCACAAATTCTTTAGCATTTACCACTCCTGTCTAATCTATAAAGCTCAACATAACTAATGAACAAGAAATGTATCAAGTGCCATGAGAGCAATAGCAGAAGTCAATGGAGTCTCTAGATCCAGAAATTGCTACATAGGGCATCCATGGACCACACATTTGAAAATGTGGCAGTTCCTGATTCTACCATTTTGTAATGTTTAAATTACATTGAAAAACATCATTCTGGTGACTAATTAAAGCCCTCTAAAACTACACAGTACTAAAAATAAGGCTGCCCATACTATCTTTAATGCATCCCACTGAAGTTACCACTTGGGGTTTTTTTCTGCATATCACTTCAGTAACATGACAGATCTGTTCCACGTAGAAGCAGTAGTCTGTTGTCTGTGCTGTATTTGCTTCAGGAACTGGAAGGTTCCCAGGTAGTGAGATAGGGACTCTGTCTTGGCTAGAAGAGTTAAAAGCAGCCAAGGAGAACCAGATTCCATGTCTGATGCTAAGTTCCAGTTCTTGTGACTCAGAACAAACCCGTCAACGAAAGGTTGAGAAAGACAATAAACCTGTAAGTGGGATTGCGATGTGGTGTGTGCACAGAAGGAAATTGAAGACAACAGAAAACGTGCTCAAAAACTCAAAGTGCCACTGCTCTAAAACTGGAGGCCCCACCATCTCTCATGGGGTATGTTCCAGGGGACAATTTCTTCTGGTTTGTGCATAATTCAGCTCCATGTCATAGAAAAGGAGTAGCAACATCCTATCACTTCACAAGCACTGTGTGAGGATAGGTGAACTGGTATTTCCGAAATATTCAAGTATTTCTGAAGTATTCACTGGAGATGAACTCCACAGAGAAATAATGAAGAAATTGAGAATACTACCTTTAGAACAGCAGGCAATAAACAAAACACAGACAAAAGATAGTTGCTTTTGGCCTGAGTACTGTCAACCTGTGACCTAAAGATCCAAAGGAAAAAAGGAGATATATGGCCACATGGTACAATAATGTCTCATCCTCACTGTCTTTTCAATGCTGTACTTGGCCATCACAATAAGCTTCTTTTAAATACTCTATGTGTGTGTGAAATTCTAAGTGAATTTCAGACATCTGTGAAGTTTCATTCCTGTGCTGGTGCTCACATCTCTGAGATACCTGCCCCTCTGAGATTCTGAGATATCCTTTTGAGTAGAGGAAGGTAACCATACGACAAAACCACATGCCATAGAAATGAGGGCAGAGGATGTAAAACAGAGAAGGGAAAAAAAAAAAGTATTACAGGGAAAGTTAGCAGAAAGGAAGGGTGTAAAATGCCTAGGAATAGGAAGACCAAATATAAAAAGGAGTAAAAGGAGAGTGACTGGAAAGAGAATAAAACAAGGATGGAAACATGACCAAGCGAAGGAGGGAGACAATATTAACAAGAGGAAACGAGACAAAGAAAAGATCGAGTGGGGGGATTGAAATATGTTTACAATGTAGGAAAGAGAAATAAGGGTGAATTAGAGGACAAAACAAACAAAAACCCCAAAATGAACTAGGTTGATGATAAAAATTTCATAGTCTTCCTTCCCAAGAGGGCTCACAAGAAATATCTGAACACTTAGAGGAGAACTGTGAACTTTAATTTTATACTGTCAAGAATATGACTTATTGTAGAACTTGCAAAGACAGTGTTGAAGATGGAGTTTGATGAGATAAAAGGTGGTACCCAGTCCTTCAAGAATGGTACTGGTACTTCTGCATTTACAACCTCATTCTACAGATTGACAACTAGGCAGCAAACACAGGATGTATCTATACAAAACATTGTGGGGTTTTCTTTTCCAAAGAAGAAAACCATTTCTGAAAATAAACTTTTGCATTCTACTTCTGTCTTTATTTAATAAAAGAAAGAAATCTCTTCCTTCAAAAAGAAACTGTTTCAGTGAATCATTTATTCTTTCCAGAAGGAGAGTAAAATTTGACCTTAAATAGCAGAGCTCAAGTTTGCAGATTCCTAGCAAAAATGAGCACATTTGCCTACTTGTTCATAAGAAGTGAAGACTGGAGCAAATACAGTGAGCATACCAACTACTCCCAGGTAGTCTTCCGCAGTCATAATTCAGGCAAATTTCTCACTGACTCTTACTAGACAGATGTTTGTCATACAAACTGCAGCCCTTGAGGGCAGGGCTACATAAAAATGAAGCAGTGACACACAGCTAAAACAACTCTTTTGCTTTTTCTAGTGCTGATGAGGGGGAGAGACACACAGATGACAACACACAGAAGTTATTATTATATATATACATTTCACTTTTGATCTTTTACCAAAAAAATTAGTATTTCAGAGTTCTTATATCCAAAACCATATTGCTTTGAAACCACTGTCCCATCAAATTCCCATCTAGTTAATTACAGGTTTAATTACAGTTAATGAACACTTATGTCATATCTTCTGCTGTTTCAACAGCTTCACATTTTAACTTAGATGCAGTGCTGCCATTGAAAAGCTGAGCTCTTCAGAACAGTGCAAGACAAATTGCAGCAGACAGTGAAATGATCTGTTCCTACTTAATAAGGTCAGGCCCTGTAGTATTTTTGAGATAAATTCCATTTGCAATGTTGTGCAGTAGATTATCTGTGACACAAACTGCAATTAGTCTCTCTACCCTCACTGAAAGAACAAGGGAGATCACAAAGGCCTACCTGCCATATGGGACTTTGTGCATCTACCCTGAAGAGCATTGTCTCCAAAAAGGAGCATATCTACTCCTGCAAAGGTCTTTCAGGTCCACTGAGCTAATGGGTGCTATATAAAACCGGTTTAATTCGAATATATTCATATCAACCTATACAGAAACATAGGAAATGCCATTTTGGATCAGACCAGTTAGCTGTGCAGTGGAGCACACCATCTCTGACAGAGCCAAACCTAAATATTTCAGATGTGCTAAAAACGCCCATGCATAAAACCTTGGATAATCTGCTTATAATGTTTTTTTCTATTTCGAAGGATGAAGACTTGTTTTTCTTAAAAACATTCTATCTGAAGTAATGGTGTCTATATTATCTTCCACATTTCTACTAAAAAAGCTCCTTCTATTAGATTCACATTTCTTTTATTAATATTAAATGTGCTGCTTTTTCAACATCCTAATAACGTTACAGTAAACTAAAATTTGGCATTCCACATTTTTTCAATGCCTTTTTACATGGAAGCATGACATAAATCCACGATTACTGGAATGCACAATTTTCAGTACAACCCAGGTTTTGGAATTCTAAGGTTTCTCAGAGTAAAATCAGTCTTCTAAAAGTTCTGAGTTTTACTATTGCCACCAACATAGTTTAAAATGATTTAATGGCAAACTAAAGTGCAGGTCTTGGCAATTGTTCAGACATGCTTCAAAAAATTATTAAGTTCTCTCATAACCTCAAAAGTTAATGAGTGATTACATAACATCATGGAGGAAAATCCATCAGAGGCTATGAAACATAGTGATATACAAACAATTTCTGGCTCCAAAGGTCTTTACAATGTAGATTACCAAAAGCCAATAGTACACCAAAACTTCAATTAGACTGCAGAATCTATAAAAAAGATAATAGGCCTTTATCACTAATCCACATTTTTCAGTATAGTCTCTGTTTAAGGATTTTAGCAAACAAGATGGACTAAAGAAGGCTTGTCAAGGTCTCCAATGGCCTACTTTCCATGAGTCTATAAAACCCTTTCCAAAGAGAAGAAGGGAGCTGGCACATGTCTACATGAAAAACTGAATCTCTTAAATGGGGTATTGCAGCCATGGTAATGTCTGCAAGAAACCTTACCTGCATAGAAGATTCCATCACTGATACCACAGTTACAGCATCTTCCAAAGTCACAGTATCCCTAAACATCAACCGGGCATGAGCTATCAAAAATAAATGGGTGCAAGCATTAACAAAGTCAAAACCCAACGTTTTGTACTAAAAGGAACAAGGTATTTCTTCGAATTTCTTCAGCTCTTCAAACACTCAGGCATAGACATAACTTAAACCTAAATATAATAATTTTTATTTTAGTGTCATTTTCAACAGGAATTGGAAGGCTTAATTTTTCTAGTAAACAATGTGGTGTCAGTTACAGGGACAGTTTGAATAAAGATGCTCAAAATTCTACATTTAAAAAATGCAAAATTCTGGATATCACAACAAAGAGTGTGATATGAAATATCTCCTTCTATCTAGGTGCATGTCATCACCATAAAGTAAAAAAGTAAAGTCTAGTTTTCATCACAGGTCAGAAGAATCTGATTGCCTCTACACAGGTCTGTGTCACAAATTTAGCATTATTTAATATCCTAAAATGCTTTTCTCTACAGTTTTTTCTTCCTTTCACTTCTTAAGTTAGCAAAATAAAACTGGTTGTTTTTTTTTAAAATAGATATAATGCAAATAATTTACCACATGAAGCCTTCCTCCTAACTGGCCATGGAAACACATTCAGTTCTTATTCAGGAAGAGAAAAGCAGGTTAATTAATACTGTCTACATAATACTTTGAAAGAACAAAATGCTACTAAGAGGTCCAACCACATGAACTGATAAAAATGGAAGAAACACTGAACGTGAAAATAACATGTGAATCCCTAAAAGTTAGGAATGTCTTTCACTTTAATGAAGAATGTCTTTCCCCCAAATGGAGAACAAGATATAAATATCTGAAGCAAGAGGCACTATATTGCCATTTATGATTGTTGCACAAAATACAGTACAATATTTGTTTAAATTCATCCCAAAAATATTTGATATGGCATTTTATAAAATAAAATCATGTAAAGAGAGAAACCTAGTGCTTACTTTGTTTTTGTTCTTATAAACGAAATATGATTTGAACTCAGAGCTGGAAATGCTGAAGTTGTACTGCAAAATACAGACCTGATTACGGATACTCAGGGAAACAAAAAATATTCTATTTTTATGTTATATTAATTTTAGGATAGAAGCAAATATTTGATTAAAAGGAAGCCAAGTAAATCCTGAGATTGCTTTTCATAAAGATACACAATTTCTGAGATTTTTCTCTCAAATATGATTTTTTCCAGTGGGCTTAGTGTTTGTTATGTGTGTGAGAATGTCAAAATAAAAATTGGTTTTGATAATCTAAATGTAACACACTTTCCCACATTCAAAATCTCCAGTTCCTAGTCTCTTTAGAAAGATGAAACAATGCAATAATCACCTATCCCTACCTCTACAGAAAAGCTGCTATTCTGCTTACTGGCTATAATTATACTCCTGTTCTACTCATTTCATAAAGGTTAATTGTTAGCCTAAAAATAAAACTGCCAGGGCCTTACCTTCTGCAAGGCGTATCAAACTCTCTAATAAGCGGATGGTGGTGCGGGCAGCATTCCTGCAGTCACTCTGACGCTGCATTTGATAGTAGCGTACAAGGATCAGGTTGCTTTCATCAGACAATTTTGGCTGTATGCTTTTTATAAGGCAAAAGTAGGTTTTCATTTTTTCCATGCTCCAGAGCTTTTCTGATTTGCTTGGACAACCTGCGTTAAAACTGCCTTGTCAGTAATTCTATAACAACAGACATCAATCTTCTTCCTATGAATTCCTGTTAAACAGACAGGTGACTACAAAAGACACATTATTGTACTTTTGGGGCACACTGGCTGGTTTGTACACTAGTCCTCAAGGACTTGGTCAAATTCCAGTGCAGAATTTTACACCATCCAATCCTTCTCCTATCAAAACCCACAGTAAAGCCTCCAGTAATTTCAGCAGAACTGTTCAGTCAGTCTCTCTGCCCACCAGATGGTACAGACAGTACCAAGTACTCTGGAATTCCTTAAAACGAAAAATGCTACATGACTGTATGCACCTCCTCTGGCCATTGTGCCTACCTTGTAGGAGCCAAAAGCTACCTGCCATATTCGGAACATTTTTTATAGGGAAATATTTTGGAAAAGAAAGGAAGCTAGCTGAAGAAGTTACCTCCAATCACTTCTTCTGTAATGGCAATCAAATTCATGTTCCTGAAGTGGATGGGGAAGGGGCTGGTTAAAATCAAATCACACTGCCTTCCCTAATTCCAGAGCACAAAGCTCCACATCAGGAACGCTATTGTTCATTCTTTGAGCCCTGCAGCAAATGTAGCTCTGATCTGTTCTGCCTGAATTAAGTTTTCCACTAACAGCAAGTACAATTGCATGGAGTTTAGGCTCTGCAGATCACACAATATAAAGGCACAAGATGGAAACCATCCACTTACTGAGTAGCCTGGGCTGGAATCTCTTGTAAATGATCACAGAGTAAAAGCATAGTGTTCTCAGCTCCCCCCCTCTTAATTAATTAGTGATTTCTATCTTAGTCCTACTTGAAAAACAACCATACAGCAGAAAACAACCATAACAAAAATGTATTCACTGATTAGTATGAAAGACTCAAGGATAACAAACTAAACAAAGGTAGGGAATTAAAAAAATCCCAAGAAAAAACAAAACCAGAACCAACCAAAAAAACCCCACCTTATAATTTAAAAAGACTACTCTTACCTTTATTTTGCAAGATGAAGGATGAAATGATGCGGTCCCATTCCTCATTCTTTGTATCTAACAATACTAAGACCAGGTCAAATCTGCTTAACAGGGGACTGCCAAGAGCTATGTTGACAGAGACAGACTCATTAGGGTCATAATGGCCTTTTGGGTTTGTTGCTGCCAGGATAGTTGTCCTTGTATTAAGCTTGCACACCAAGCTAAAAAAAAAGTATGGTGAACATTATGGTTGAATTAAATTGAGTAGGGAAAATAACTCTGAAGTGTTTGAAAACTTTCATGTTTTTATGCTATAAAGAGCACACCTTATCTTAAAAGACTATTAGAGCTAAACAATGTACATAAGTATTGTATTTATTTTTATTGTACGTACAGCTTTTCTCAGTAAGAGAGTAACATCTAGACAGTGATCAGGATGCCAAAAGTAACTGACTAACATTGCCACAAGTAATCTGTATATACAGCGAGGTCCTTAAATAGTGAAAATCAACATTACTTTTCAGATAATAAAAAATTGTAACATACACACGTTTTATTCCTGTGTGTAAACATGAATATGAACCCAAACAAACAATGATGGCAGCCATTTTCCTCTCTTAACCATGGTGTCCTAGCATGCGCTTGTAGATTTGGGGAGAGACTATTTTTATGCTAGTAGTCCGAATACACTCTTTTTGGTTAAGACAGCAGCAGAAGCATTCTAACTTTGGTTTGTCACTGAGCTATTTCTAGTCAGCTCCTGAGTAACTGCAGCCTCGTGTCCAAAGTTCTTCTGTAACTGAGAGGAAGGACCACAGATCTTCCACTAGCTTATACCCAACAGGAAAAAAACCTTATCTCCCATGCACCAAAATAAGACCTAAAATACCAAGGTGCTTAACCTATCTGTGCTCAGTTACTACTCAAAAAATCCTCATTATATGTAGTCCTTAAGTGAGCAACTGAGGCTACATGTGCAAGTTAGTGAACAAGTTAGTGTTTGGGGTCTACAAAACTCAACTGACTGCAACAAGGAACCAGCTAAAACATGTCACTGCCTTATTAAGGAGACAGGACCATGTTGGTTCCAAATATTTGTGCCCAGCTGCATTATTGGCAAAGGCTAGTAACCACTCAGGTGAGACTGACATTACTTGACTGGTGTCTGCCAAAGAGGGTAGAAATGCTGAGAATAAGGAAAGGACATGATCAGCTAGAGGAGCAAAGATGTGAGAGGAGCAAGGTCTGAGCTGAAGGCGATACGAAGGAATACGGAAAGGGTGATTCCTCTTGAGTAGCAGGGATTGCAGCAATACCAGCCAGGAAATTATTTGGGCCTAGACAAGAACTGCATATGACCGACAGAATGAGATATGAGTTCAAAGATCCAAGTGGAGGGCAGGGGTGCTGGAGGGAATAACAGACTACACTGAAAAAAAGAGGTGGAGGAACTTAAAGTAAGCAGGAGTTTTTATTTATGCCATGTCCAACACATAAATTCAGCACCATGGAAATCTCTTGGTCTGCTTTTGTTACCATACAGTATTATTGGGTATTATTGGGTTGGATAGGACAAGAGGACATAACCTCAAGCTGTGCCAGGGGAGGTTCAGGTTGGATATCAGGAAGACTTTCTTCACTGAAAGATTGGTCAATGATTGAAATGGGCTGCCCAAGGAGGTGGTGGAGTCACCATCCCATGGAAGTGTTCATGCAATGACTTGACGGGGCACTTAGCACTATGGTCTAGTTGATATGGTGGTGATCAGTCAAAGGTTGGATTTGATGATCTTGGAGGTCTTTTCCAATCTTAGTGATTCTGTGATGTTGGTGAAATGAAGTCCCACTTTTTGAGTTGCAACAAAAAAAAGTTGCAAAATTCCTCTTTTCAGGTATGATTATTACCACCACTTGCAGCAAAGGACAAGAAAAAGAACAGTGAGTCTTCTTAGGAAAGTGGTGGATTGAAAACTCAACAGTGAAGAGGGCATGTGTTTATTCTGATTGCTTGCAACCTCTGGTCCAGGGCACTGTCCTTTGAAATACTGACTCATCTAATTTAAGAATACTGCTGAGAACAAAACTATTAAGTACTACAAAGAAAGCAGATATATTTAATCAGCATGGCAAACCTCCCTCCAACTTGTAGGTACAAGAAAAACATCCTATGTTGTTTAATCACGTATGTCAACATGCCACTTACCCCGCCTTTGCAACACTGATGGTTTGTTGCTCCATTGCCTCATGGATACTGGTTCTGTCATGTTCTTTGATACTGTTGAACTCATCAATACAACAAAGGCCTCCATCTGCAAGTACCAGTGCTCCAGCTTCCAAATTCCACTCCCCAAATTCCTTCACAGCAGTCACTGTCAAGCCTGAAGAATCAATTACTTTGGTCAGTCTTTTTTTTAAAATGCAGGAGTGCACTTGAGTGAAAGAAAGGGACCCAGCACAGTGACTTGTGCCACAGACAGAAGGCAAATCAGCAGGGTAGTTCCACCACATACCTCTACCACATAACTCACTTTAGAGGTACTGGCAAGCAAACCCACTAGTGTTGCGGCAGGTTAGCCTGGAGCTGTGGAGCAGATTCTGTTAGGTTTCCCATGTTTGATTGTGACTTGTTTTAGGACTTTGTTAAATGATCAAAAGAGATTAGGATAAGAAGACTAGGTCTTCCAGATCGTATTAAAACTTAGGGCAAATGCAAAGATTGGAAAATTATGGAATGGATGCATTCACATCCTTCTCAGCTACTAAAACAGACAAAAATTTTGGAGCTGCAAAATTTAGAAAAAGAAATATTTCAATCATTATATAACACCTTGCTCCAGAAAGCAGAGATTAATTCTTCCCTTAAACTAAGGCAATTAAATTTCTTTATGAGATTTTGGTTTCCTCTAAGCATCAAGCAAAAGTGAAAATGCAAAGATGCCCAAGGATGAAATGGGAGAAGAAAAATAAAAAAAAAGTCTCCCAGTAAATCTACACATGGTACAACATCGTGTGGATGGCAAGTCAAAAACCCTGCACAACTGTGGAAACAGCCACACATTAGCACATACGCGCAGCTCCTTTCAATCCTTCTATTTCCTATTTCCCAGCTTCTTCTCTATCTTTAGCCCTCCTTTTACACTCCAGTATTCAGCTCAAAATATCCTAGTAGTTGACAAGCTGCAACCAGCCTAAAATCTCCTGGAATTCTATGACAAAACGTGCACAAGAATCCCCCTCCCCATCACTTGGTTCAGGGAGGAGAGGCCGCAGAGACGTCATTGCTGCACAGCCCACCACAGTACCCATTTGTTTGCTGATGGCCAGTGAAAAGTTACTGGTAATACATATGTTTCCAGATAACTTCAGCTTGCTGCAAGGAATCTGCTCCACTGTGTTCAATCTTTGTTTTTTCCTGGACTCTGCACCAAATGACCTGGGCAGTCAATCATACTGCAGAATTACAAAAATGCAAAACAACCACACTAGGCAGTACTAGAGTGTGGCTGTGCATTTATTTCCATGCAGAACCTTGTCCCATGGTGAGGGCACACAGCTCA